>JAMRYI010001704.1:0-13770 GCA_029231635.1 Ditylenchus weischeri
GTCATACAACATTATCTGACCACGATATGAACAACAGCATATTCTCAACATCTGGTCATACAACATTATCCGACCACGATATGAACAACAGCATATTCTCAACATCTGGTCATACAACATTATCCGACCACGATATGAACAACAGCATATTCTTAACATCTGTTAAGCATATTATCCGACCATGCGATATGTACAACAGCAGCATATTTTAACATCTGGTCAGCTACAACATTATCCGACCACGATATGAACAACAGCATATTCTAACATCTGGTCATACAACATTATCCGACCACGATATGAACAACAGCATATTCTTAACATCTGGTCATACAACATTATCCGACCACGATATGAACAACAACGGCATATTCAACAACATCTGGTCAACAACATTATAGACCACGATATGAACAACAGCATATTCTCAACATCTGGTCATACAACATTATCCGACCACGATATGAACAACAGCATATTCTTAACATCTGGTCATACAACATTATCCGACCACGATATGAACAACAGCATATTCTCAACATCTGGTCATACAACATTATCCGACCACGATATGAACAACAGCATATTCTTAACATCTGGTCATACAACATTATCCGACCACGATATGAACAACAGCATATTCTCAACATCTGGTCATACAACATTATCCGACCACGATATGAACAACAGCATATTCTTAACATCTGGTCATACAACATTATCCGACCACGATATGAACAACAGCATATTCTCAACATCTGGTCATACAACATTATCCGACCACGATATGAACAACAGCATATTCTCAACATCTGGTCATACAACATTATCCGACCACGATATGAACAACAGCATATTCTCAACATCTGGTCATGGCATTATCCGACCACGATATGAACAACAGCATATTCTCAACATCTGGTCATACAACATTATCCGACCACGATATGAACAACAGCATATTCTTAACATCTGGTCATACAACATTATCCGACCACGATATGAACAACAGCATATTCTCAACATCTGGTCATACAACATTATCCGACCACGATATGAACAATATTCTCAACATCTGGTCATACAACATTATCCGACCACGATATGAACAACAGCATATTCTTAACATCTGGTCATACAACATTATCGACCACGATATGAAGACAACAGCATATTCTTAACATCTGGTCATACAATTATCCGACCACGATATGAACAACAGCATATTCTCAACATCTGGTCATACAACATTATCCGACCACGATATGAACAACAGCATATTCTCAACATCTGGTCATACAACATTATCCGACCACGATATGAACAACATATTTCTTAACATCTGGTCATACAACATTATCCGACCACGATATGAACAACAGCATATTCTCAACATCTGGTCATACAACATTATCCGACCACGATATGAACAACAGCATATTCTTAACATCTGGTCATACAACATTATCGACCACGATATGAACAACAGCATATTCTCAACATCTGGTCATACAACATTATCCGACCACGATATGAACAACAGCATATTCTTAACATCTGGTCATACAACATTATCCGACCACGATATGAACAACAGCATATTCTTAACATCTGGTCATACAACATTATCCGACCACGATATGAACAACAGCATATTCTTAACATCTGGTCATACAACATTATCCGACCACGATATGAACAACAGCATATTCTCAACATCTGGTCATACAACATTATCCGACCACGATATGAACAACAGCATATTCTCAACATCTGGTCATACAACATTATCCGACCACGATATGAACAACAGCATATTCTTAACATCTGGTCATACAACATTATCCGACCACGATATGAACAACAGCATATTCTAATAATCTGGTCATGCAACATTATCCGACCACGATATGAACAACAGCATATTCTCAACATCTGGTCATACAACATTATCCGACCACGATATGAACAACAGCATATTCTTAACATCTGGTCATACAACATTATCCGACCACGATATGAACAACAGCATATTCTCAACATCTGGTCATACAACATTATCCGACCACGATATGAACAACAGCATATTCTCAACATCTGGTCATACAACATTATCCGACCACGATATGAACAACAGCATATTCTCAACATCTGGTCATACAACATTATCCGACCACGATATGAACAACAGCATATTCTTAACATCTGGTCATACAACATTATCCGACCACGATATGAACAACAGCATATTCTCAACATCTGGTCATACAACATTATCCGACCACGATATGAACAACAGCATATTCTTAACATCTGGTCATACAACATTATCCGACCACGATATGAACAACAGCATATTCTCAACATCTGGTCATACAACATTATCCGACCACGATATGAACAACAGCATATTCTCAACATCTGGTCATACAACATTATCCGACCACGATATGAACAACAGCATATTCTCAACATCTGGTCATACAACATTATCCGACCACGATATGAACAGCATATTCTCAACATCTGGTCATACAACATTATCCGACCACGATATGAACAACAGCATATTCTTAACATCTGGTCATACAACATTATCCGACCACGATATGAACAACAGCATATTCTCAACATCTGGTCATACAACATTATCCGACCACGATATGAACAACAGCATATTCTTAACATCTGGTCATACAACATTATCCGACCACGATATGAACAACAGCATATTCTCAACATCTGGTCATACAACATTATCCGACCACGATATGAACAACAGCATATTCTTAACATCTGGTCATACAACATTATCCGACCACGATATGAACAACAGCATATTCTCAACATCTGGTCATACAACATTATCCGACCACGATATGAACAACAGCATATTCTCAACATCTGGTCATACAACATTATCCGACCACGATATGAACAACAGCATATTCTCAACATCTGGTCATACAACATTATCCGACCACGATATGAACAACAGCATATTCTTAACATCTGGTCATACAACATTATCCGACCACGATATGAACAACAGCATATTCTCAACATCTGGTCATACAACATTATCCGACCACGATATGAACAACAGCATATTCTTAACATCTGGTCATACAACATTATCCGACCACGATATGAACAACAGCATATTCTCAACATCTGGTCATACAACATTATCCGACCACGATATGAACAACAGCATATTCTCAACATCTGGTCATACAACATTATCCGACCACGATATGAACAACAGCATATTCTCAACATCTGGTCATACAACATTATCCGACCACGATATGAACAACAGCATATTCTCAACATCTGGTCATACAACATTATCCGACCACGATATGAACAACAGCATATTCTCAACATCTGGTCATACAACATTATCCGACCACGATATGAACAACAGCATATTCTCAACATCTGGTCATACAACATTATCCGACCACGATATGAACAACAGCATATTCTTAACATCTGGTCATACAACATTATCCGACCACGATATGAACAACAGCATATTCTCAACATCTGGTCATACAACATTATCCGACCACGATATGAACAACAGCATATTCTCAACATCTGGTCATACAACATTATCCGACCACGATATGAACAACAGCATATTCTCAACATCTGGTCATACAACATTATCCGACCACGATATGAACAACAGCATATTCTCAACATCTGGTCATACAACATTATCCGACCACGATATGAACAACAGCATATTCTCAACATCTGGTCATACAACATTATCCGACCACGATATGAACAACAGCATATTCTTAACATCTGGTCATACAACATTATCCGACCACGATATGAACAACAGCATATTCTTAACATCTGGTCATACAACATTATCCGACCACGATATGAACAACAGCATATTCTCAACATCTGGTCATACAACATTATCCGACCACGATATGAACAACAGCATATTCTCAACATCTGGTCATACAACATTATCCGACCACGATATGAACAACAGCATATTCTTAACATCTGGTCATACAACATTATCCGACCACGATATGAACAACAGCATATTCTCAACATCTGGTCATACAACATTATCCGACCACGATATGAACAACAGCATATTCTCAACATCTGGTCATACAACATTATCCGACCACGATATGAACAACAGCATATTCTCAACATCTGGTCATACAACATTATCCGACCACGATATGAACAACAGCATATTCTTAACATCTGGTCATACAACATTATCCGACCACGATATGAACAACAGCATATTCTCAACATCTGGTCATACAACATTATCCGACCACGATATGAACAACAGCATATTCTCAACATCTGGTCATACAACATTATCCGACCACGATATGAACAACAGCATATTCTTAACATCTGGTCATACAACATTATCCGACCACGATATGAACAACAGCATATTCTCAACATCTGGTCATACAACATTATCCGACCACGATATGAACAACAGCATATTCTTAACATCTGGTCATACAACATTATCCGACCACGATATGAACAACAGCATATTCTCAACATCTGGTCATACAACATTATCCGACCACGATATGAACAACAGCATATTCTTAACATCTGGTCATACAACATTATCCGACCACGATATGAACAACAGCATATTCTTAACATCTGGTCATACAACATTATCCGACCACGATATGAACAACAGCATATTCTCAACATCTGGTCATACAACATTATCCGACCACGATATGAACAACAGCATATTCTAACATCTGGTCATACAACATTATCCGACCACGATATGAACAACAGCATATTCTTAACATCTGGTCATACAACATTATCCGACCACGATATGAACAACAGCATATTCTCAACATCTGGTCATACAACATTATCCGACCACGATATGAACAACAGCATATTCTTAACATCTGGTCATACAACATTATCCGACCACGATATGAACAACAGCATATTCTCAACATCTGGTCATACAACATTATCCGACCACGATATGAACAACAGCATATTCAACATCTGGTCATACAACATTATCCGACCACGATATGAACAACAGCATATTCTTAACATCTGGTCATACAACATTATCCGACCACGATATGAACAACAGCATATTCTTAACATCTGGTCATACAACATTATCCGACCACGATATGAACAACAGCATATTCTCAACATCTGGTCATACAACATTATCCGACCACGATATGAACAACAGCATATTCTCAACATCTGGTCATACAACATTATCCGACCACGATATGAACAACAGCATATTCTCAACATCTGGTCATACAACATTATCCGACCACGATATGAACAACAGCATATTCTCAACATCTGGTCATACAACATTATCCGACCACGATATGAACAACAGCATATTCTCAACATCTGGTCATACAACATTATCCGACCACGATATGAACAACAGCATATTCTTAACATCTGGTCATACAACATTATCCGACCACGATATGAACAACAGCATATTCTCAACATCTGGTCATACAACATTATCCGACCACGATATGAACAACAGCATATTCTCAACATCTGGTCATACAACATTATCCGACCACGATATGAACAACAGCATATTCTCAACATCTGGTCATACAACATTATCCGACCACGATATGAACAACAGCATATTCTCAACATCTGGTCATACAACATTATCCGACCACGATATGAACAACAGCATATTCTCAACATCTGGTCATACAACATTATCCGACCACGATATGAACAACAGCATATTCTCAACATCTGGTCATACAACATTATCCGACCACGATATGAACAACAGCATATTCTTAACATCTGGTCATACAACATTATCCGACCACGATATGAACAACAGCATATTCTCAACATCTGGTCATACAACATTATCCGACCACGATATGAACAACAGCATATTCTCAACATCTGGTCATACAACATTATCCGACCACGATATGAACAACAGCATATTCTTAACATCTGGTCATACAACATTATCCGACCACGATATGAACAACAGCATATTCTTAACATCTGGTCATACAACATTATCCGACCACGATATGAACAACAGCATATTCTCAACATCTGGTCATACAACATTATCCGACCACGATATGAACAACAGCATATTCTAACATCTGGTCATACAACATTATCCGACCACGATATGAACAACAGCATATTCTCAACATCTGGTCATACAACATTATCCGACCACGATATGAACAACAGCATATTCTCAACATCTGGTCATACAACATTATCCGACCACGATATGAACAACAGCATATTCTCAACATCTGGTCATACAACATTATCCGACCACGATATGAACAACAGCATATTCTCAACATCTGGTCATACAACATTATCCGACCACGATATGAACAACAGCATATTCTCAACATCTGGTCATACAACATTATCCGACCACGATATGAACAACAGCATATTCTTAACATCTGGTCATACAACATTATCCGACCACGATATGAACAACAGCATATTCTCAACATCTGGTCATACAACATTATCCGACCACGATATGAACAACAGCATATTCTTAACATCTGGTCATACAACATTATCCGACCACGATATGAACAACAGCATATTCTCAACATCTGGTCATACAACATTATCCGACCACGATATGAACAACAGCATATTCTCAACATCTGGTCATACAACATTATCCGACCACGATATGAACAACAGCATATTCTCAACATCTGGTCATACAACATTATCCGACCACGATATGAACAACAGCATATTCTCAACATCTGGTCATACAACATTATCCGACCACGATATGAACAACAGCATATTCTAACATCTGGTCATACAACATTATCCGACCACGATATGAACAACAGCATATTCTCAACATCTGGTCATACAACATTATCCGACCACGATATGAACAACAGCATATTCTTAACATCTGGTCATACAACATTATCCGACCACGATATGAACAACAGCATATTCTCAACATCTGGTCATACAACATTATCCGACCACGATATGAACAACAGCATATTCTCAACATCTGGTCATACAACATTATCCGACCACGATATGAACAACAGCATATTCTTAACATCTGGTCATACAACATTATCCGACCACGATATGAACAACAGCATATTCTCAACATCTGGTCATACAACATTATCCGACCACGATATGAACAACAGCATATTCTCAACATCTGGTCATACAACATTATCCGACCACGATATGAACAACAGCATATTCTCAACATCTGGTCATACAACATTATCCGACCACGATATGAACAACAGCATATTCTCAACATCTGGTCATACAACATTATCCGACCACGATATGAACAACAGCATATTCTTAACATCTGGTCATACAACATTATCCGACCACGATATGAACAACAGCATATTCTCAACATCTGGTCATACAACATTATCCGACCACGATATGAACAACAGCATATTCTCAACATCTGGTCATACAACATTATCCGACCACGATATGAACAACAGCATATTCTTAACATCTGGTCATACAACATTATCCGACCACGATATGAACAACAGCATATTCTTAACATCTGGTCATACAACATTATCCGACCACGATATGAACAACAGCATATTCTCAACATCTGGTCATACAACATTATCCGACCACGATATGAACAACAGCATATTCTCAACATCTGGTCATACAACATTATCCGACCACGATATGAACAACAGCATATTCTTAACATCTGGTCATACAACATTATCCGACCGATATGAACAACAGCATATTCTTAACATCTGGTCATACAACATTATCCGACCACGATATGAACAACAGCATATTCTCAACATCTGGTCATACAACATTATCCGACCACGATATGAACAACAGCATATTCTCAACATCTGGTCATACAACATTATCCGACCACGATATGAACAACAGCATATTCTTAACATCTGGTCATACAACATTATCCGACCACGATATGAACAACAGCATATTCTTAACATCTGGTCATACAACATTATCCGACCACGATATGAACAACAGCATATTCTCAACATCTGGTCATACAACATTATCCGACCACGATATGAACAACAGCATATTCTTAACATCTGGTCATACAACATTATCCGACCACGATATGAACAACAGCATATTCTCAACATCTGGTCATACAACATTATCCGACCACGATATGAACAACAGCATATTCTCAACATCTGGTCATACAACATTATCCGACCACGATATGAACAACAGCATATTCTCAACATCTGGTCATACAACATTATCCGACCACGATATGAACAACAGCATATTCTAACATCTGGTCATACAACATTATCCGACCACGATATGAACAACAGCATATTCTCAACATCTGGTCATACAACATTATCCGACCACGATATGAACAACAGCATATTCTCAACATCTGGTCATACAACATTATCCGACCACGATATGAACAACAGCATATTCTTAACATCTGGTCATACAACATTATCCGACCACGATATGAACAACAGCATATTCTTAACATCTGGTCATACAACATTATCCGACCACGATATGAACAACAGCATATTCTCAACATCTGGTCATACAACATTATCCGACCACGATATGAACAACAGCATATTCTTAACATCTGGTCATACAACATTATCCGACCACGATATGAACAACAGCATATTCTCAACATCTGGTCATACAACATTATCCGACCACGATATGAACAACAGCATATTCTCAACATCTGGTCATACAACATTATCCGACCACGATATGAACAACAGCATATTCTTAACATCTGGTCATACAACATTATCCGACCACGATATGAACAACAGCATATTCTTAACATCTGGTCATACAACATTATCCGACCACGATATGAACAACAGCATATTCTCAACATCTGGTCATACAACATTATCCGACCACGATATGAACAACAGCATATTCTTAACATCTGGTCATACAACATTATCCGACCACGATATGAACAACAGCATATTCTAACATCTGGTCATACAACATTATCCGACCACGATATGAACAACAGCATATTCTCAACATCTGGTCATACAACATTATCCGACCACGATATGAACAACAGCATATTCTTAACATCTGGTCATACAACATTATCCGACCACGATATGAACAACAGCATATTCTTAACATCTGGTCATACAACATTATCCGACCACGATATGAACAACAGCATATTCTCAACATCTGGTCATACAACATTATCCGACCACGATATGAACAACAGCATATTCTCAACATCTGGTCATACAACATTATCCGACCACGATATGAACAACAGCATATTCTCAACATCTGGTCATACAACATTATCCGACCACGATATGAACAACAGCATATTCTCAACATCTGGTCATACAACATTATCCGACCACGATATGAACAACAGCATATTCTCAACATCTGGTCATACAACATTATCCGACCACGATATGAACAACAGCATATTCTCAACATCTGGTCATACAACATTATCCGACCACGATATGAACAACAGCATATTCTCAACATCTGGTCATACAACATTATCCGACCACGATATGAACAACAGCATATTCTTAACATCTGGTCATACAACATTATCCGACCACGATATGAACAACAGCATATTCTCAACATCTGGTCATACAACATTATCCGACCACGATATGAACAACAGCATATTCTCAACATCTGGTCATACAACATTATCCGACCACGATATGAACAACAGCATATTCTTAACATCTGGTCATACAACATTATCCGACCACGATATGAACAACAGCATATTCTCAACATCTGGTCATACAACATTATCCGACCACGATATGAACAACAGCATATTCTCAACATCTGGTCATACAACATTATCCGACCACGATATGAACAACAGCATATTCTTAACATCTGGTCATACAACATTATCCGACCACGATATGAACAACAGCATATTCTCAACATCTGGTCATACAACATTATCCGACCACGATATGAACAACAGCATATTCTCTAACATCTGGTCATACAACATTATCCGACCACGATATGAACAACAGCATATTCTCAACATCTGGTCATACAACATTATCCGACCACGATATGAACAACAGCATATTCTCAACATCTGGTCATACAACATTATCCGACCACGATATGAACAACAGCATATTCTTAACATCTGGTCATACACATTATCCGACCACGATATGAACAACAGCATATTCTCAACATCTGGTCATACAACATTATCCGACCACGATATGAACAACAGCATATTCTTAACATCTGGTCATACAACATTATCCGACCACGATATGAACAACAGCATATTCTTAACATCTGGTCATACAACATTATCCGACCACGATATGAACAACAGCATATTCTAACATCTGGTCATACAACATTATCCGACCACGATATGAACAACAGCATATTCTCAACATCTGGTCATACAACATTATCCGACCACGATATGAACAACAGCATATTCTCAACATCTGGTCATACAACATTATCCGACCACGATATGAACAACAGCATATTCTCAACATCTGGTCATACAACATTATCCGACCACGATATGAACAACAGCATATTCTCAACATCTGGTCATACAACATTATCCGACCACGATATGAACAACAGCATATTCTCAACATCTGGTCATACAACATTATCCGACCACGATATGAACAACAGCATATTCTTAACATCTGGTCATACAACATTATCCGACCACGATATGAACAACAGCATATTCTTAACATCTGGTCATACAACATTATCCGACCACGATATGAACAACAGCATATTCTCAACATCTGGTCATACAACATTATCCGACCACGATATATGAACATATTCTTAACATCTGGTCATACACATTATCCGACCACGATATGAACAACAGCATATTCTCAACATCTGGTCATACAACATTATCCGACCACGATATGAACAACAGCATATTCTCAACATCTGGTCATACAACATTATCCGACCACGATATGAACAACAGCATATTCTCAACATCTGGTCATACAACATTATCCGACCACGATATGAACAACAGCATATTCTCAACATCTGGTCATACAACATTATCCGACCACGATATGAACAACAGCATATTCTCAACATCTGGTCATACAACATTATCCGACCACGATATGAACAACAGCATATTCTCAACATCTGGTCATACAACATTATCCGACCACGATATGAACAACAGCATATTCTCAACATCTGGTCATACAACATTATCCGACCACGATATGAACAACAGCATATTCTCAACATCTGGTCATACAACATTATCCGACCACGATATGAACAACAGCATATTCTCAACATCTGGTCATACAACATTATCCGACCACGATATGAACAACAGCATATTCTCAACATCTGGTCATAACATTATCCGACCACGATATGAACAACAGCATATTCTCAACATCTGGTCATACAACATTATCCGACCACGATATGAACAACAGCATATTCTCAACATCTGGTCATACAACATTATCCGACCACGATATGAACAACAGCATATTCTCAACATCTGGTCATACAACATTATCCGACCACGATATGAACAACAGCATATTCTCAACATCTGGTCATACAACATTATCCGACCACGATATGAACAACAGCATATTCTCAACATCTGGTCATACAACATTATCCGACCACGATATGAACAACAGCATATTCTTAACATCTGGTCATACAACATTATCCGACCACGATATGAACAACAGCATATTCTCAACATCTGGTCATACAACATTATCCGACCACGATATGAACAACAGCATATTCTCAACATCTGGTCATACAACATTATCCGACCACGATATGAACAACAGCATATTCTCAACATCTGGTCATACAACATTATCCGACCACGATATGAACAACAGCATATTCTCAACATCTGGTCATACAACATTATCCGACCACGATATGAACAACAGCATATTCTCAACATCTGGTCATACAACATTATCCGACCACGATATGAACAACAGCATATTCTCAACATCTGGTCATACAACATTATCCGACCACGATATGAACAACAGCATATTCTCAACATCTGGTCATACAACATTATCCGACCACGATATGAACAACAGCATATTCTCAACATCTGGTCATACAACATTATCCGACCACGATATGAACAACAGCATATTCTCAACATCTGGTCATACAACATTATCCGACCACGATATGAACAACAGCATATTCTCAACATCTGGTCATACAACATTATCCGACCACGATATGAACAACAGCATATTCTCAACATCTGGTCATACAACATTATCCGACCACGATATGAACAACAGCATATTCTCAACATCTGGTCATACAACATTATCCGACCACGATATGAACAACAGCATATTCTTAACATCTGGTCATACAACATTATCCGACCACGATATGAACAACAGCATATTCTTAACATCTGGTGAGAAAGCATACAACATTATCAAACCACGATATGAACAACAGCATATTCTTAACATCTGGTCATACAACATTATCCGACCACGATATGAACAACAGCATATTCTTAACATCTGGTCATACAACATTATCCGACCACGATATGAACAACAGCATATTCTCAACATCGGTCATACAACATTATCCGACCACGATATGAACAACAGCATATTCTCAACATCTGGTCATACAACATTATCCGACCACGATATGAACAACAGCATATTCTCAACATCTGGTCATACAACATTATCCGACCACGATATGAACAACAGCATATTCTCAACATCTGGTCATACAACATTATCCGACCACGATATGAACAACAGCATATTCTTAACATCTGGTCATACAACATTATCCGACCACGATATGAACAACAGCATATTCTTAACATCTGGTCATACAGCATTATCCAAACCACGATATGAACAACAGCATATTCTTAACATCTGGTCATACAACATTATCCGACCACGATATGAACAACAGCATATTCTTAACATCTGGTCATACAGCATTATCCGACCACGATATGAACAACAGCATATTCATTACACATCTGGTCATACAGCATTATCCGACCACGATATGAACAACAGCATATTCTTAACATCTGGTCATACAACATTATCCGACCGATATGAACAACAGCATATTCTCAACATCTGGTCATACAACATTATCCGACCACGATGGAACAACAGCATATTCTCAACATCTGGTCATACAACATTATCCGACCACGATATGAACAACAGCATATTCTTAACATCTGGTCATACAACATTATCCGACCACGATATGAACAGCATATTCTTAACATCTGGTCATGTTACATTATCCGACCACGATATGAACAACAGCATATTCTTAACATCTGGTCATACAACATTATCCGACCACGATTATGAACAACAGCATATTCTTAACATCTGGTCATACAACATTATCCGACCACGATATGAACAACAACATATTCTTAACATCTGGTCATACAACATTATCCGACCACGATATGAACAACAGCATATTCTTAACATCTGGTCATACAACATTATCCGACCACGATATGAACAACAGCATATTCTTAACATCTGGTCATACAACATTATCCGACCA
>JAMRYI010000326.1:0-174095 GCA_029231635.1 Ditylenchus weischeri
GTTGGTTTCTTTGATTTTCAGTCAAATTTACGCTCGATACAACGATACTCGATTCAACGTCCGCTCGATTTAATGTCCCATTTTGGTCGGTTCCAACACTATAAACGACTCCCGATTTGACGTCTTTCACTAAATAAACAACAACTTTTAAAAAAAATTTTAATCATGAAAAATAGGTTTAGTTTAAAATACTTCATTGTGTCATTTATCATTTTTGACAGTCGCTTTGAATCTGAAGAAAATTTATGTAATGTTGTAAATACGATTAATGGTCTTCTACAGTTAATTATTTTTCAAATTTGTTTTGATTTAACTCTAACATTTTTTATTTTAAAACGTACGACAACTCATTTTGTAGAGTTTGGAAAGATCTACAAAATGAGCTGTCGTACGTTTTAAAAAATAAAAAATTTTAGGGTTAAAAAAGCAAAACAAATTTGAAAATAGTTAACTGTAGGGGGGCCCGTTTATTAGAGTATTTACGGTAGACTATGCTTAACGCGATTTTGGTATCAGAGTTTTTTTTGCCTAGTAGAGACGTCAAAATAAAATTTTTGCAGAATTATCTGCCGCGTAATCATCTCTCGTGAACCTGTCTCAGTAGAATTTTGTGCATGCCTTTTCAGTGATTCTACTTGAATGGAATGGGACCGAAAGCCGAAGCGAGAAGGGTATTGCTGTCCGAGCAATCCAACCGTGCTCCAGGTTAGCAACAAACTGGACGACCTTCTAAGCAATGGCCACGTCCTGATCTTAAGCTTACGGGCCTAAGCCTGAGTAAAATTAATGAGGAGATATATGACACTACCAATATTTAAGTTTTGATTTATATTATTATATAACTTTCGTGTACAGCGCCCGATTTAACGTCCCAATTAGTAACTTTTAGCTAGAAACTCTCGATACAACGTCCGCTCGATTTGACGTCCCATTCCGGGCGGTCGCTTGAGAGACTTTAAATCGAGCTTTGACTGCACTCAATTTGTAGCTCATTTCTCTGGCTACTAAATGGGAGGTAACTTGCTTGAGAAGAGTGTTCAAAAGGGGGTAAAACACAATGACACAAACACGATTTTAAGTGGAGGGGATGTTGATTGTTGTTGGATTGGGGGATGCCGGATTATTAGAGGTTTTTACGGTAATCACCTTGGTCCATACGAAAAATGGGGGGGACAAGGAAAAAAAACGCATTCTAAGACAGATCTTAAATGCTATGTCTACGTAATGACGTGCTTTCAAAAACTTACAAGAAGTCTTCCTTGTAGCTGCTTCTTTGTTCTTCTTTTTCGTCCTCTGCGATTTGCTCAAGAGCACTGGCTGTGGGCGCAAAGTAACCCACAAACTGGTTGTTTTCAGAGTCTTTCATTCCTTTGATGACTGCATGTCTTAACTTGCTTTCACGGTCAGCTTTCTGGTAGGGCAATGGATCGCCCTGGAAGATGACTAAGGCAAAAGCGTACGGCCACATCTGCAAATAGGGAAAAAGGTGTTTAATTTTACAAATAAGCCTTTTCTTCATAAAAAGCTGAAAGTTGTTTTCAAAATATGAGAAATTTACTTCAAAGTCCGGCAATAGAGGTATTTCTTCGATAGCGTGAACACCAGGCTTGCTGTAGTGCTTTTTAGCTGGCACTTTGACCTGCAGCAAAAGAGCTGTTAAATTCTATATTTGGGTAGGTATTATAATAGCTCACGTCTGTAAAGGTCTTGTTGATGGCATTGATCTGAGACTGCCTGTTTTTAAATGGTTGTTCGTTTCCAAACTTCTTCTTGATGGAATAGCCGATCTTTGACTCTTGACGGTCAGCTCCCACACCAAATCGATTGAACTCAGTTCTGAAAATTCAAGACAAAATAAAAAAAATATTTATTTTTATTGTATTTATTGTAAAGTCAGTAAACAATTGACCGGTTTTTATTATTCTCTCAGGTGGGTTTTTGAATTTTATGTCATTGAATCGATCCATTTTTTAAATAGACTTTTGAGCATGTAAATATATCAAAATGTAGCCCAGATTCCCAGCTACATTTTGGTATGTTACTTGCTCAAGAGTCAATTTAAGAAAATGGGTTGATAGGCAGTGCCATAAAATCAAAAGTCCCACTTTGGGAGGGGATTAATAGAGGAAATACGGTATTTAAATGTGTTCAGAAATTACAAGAAAGGTGCAACCATTGTTAAAAATTTGTCTCGTCAAAAATTTAACAGCTGGGCTATAAGGGATTTGCCACCTTTTCTCCAAGAATTTTGCAAACCAAATATGTTCCCCAAATATTGTTCCCTTTTTAAAGTGATTGAAAACCTACGATGTACTCCGTCTTCCTCATCCAAGGCACAATTCGGCTGTGTTGCAGAGATCTTTTAGTGTTTTGCTGTGTGGAAGACTCGTCTTCTAGCAACTTTTCGTCTTTAGGGTGTATCTAAACTAGATCAATTCAAAACTTGAACTGAATGTGTAGAAATATATTACCGGAGTTTTGTCGTAGGGATTGAAGTAAGTCATTGGGTCGATCAAGTCAATCTTCACATTCAGATCTGACTCAGTCAACAGCTCGTATTTGTAGTTCTTCTCTAGAGTGGTAGGTCGATACTTCACGAATCTATATGAGAGGTAAAGTTATTTAGCTCAAAATTACATTTACACTACAGTATTGCTAAACAATAGGTCTAAATAAATCTAAATTTTACAGGAACTCAAGCCTCGCTTAATCTCAAAATAGGTTTCAGTACACAAATATGATTTTTCACCTCTTGACCAGCGCCTAGATTCAGCTTTTAGCTATCAACTGACTAGTTCAGGTTTCCAAAAAGTTGGAAGAAAAGGTCTTTAAAGGGACCAAATTTTTGGAAAATTTGTTCTGTTGAAAGACCTTTTCCTCCAACTTTTGAAAATCTCATTCAGTCAGTTGATAGCTTCTGAGAAAGTTGAGATCTGGGCTACACGCTGGTCAAAACAAAATTAGTAATAAAAACTTTCGAAAACAAAAGCTTTTTCAAATTTCCGGCAGGAAAAGTGCCATTTCAGGGTCGAAAAGTGTAACAACCATAAAAAAAGTATAAGCTTTTTAAAATGACTTTTCTAATCAGACAAATACAAACTCGTGACACTCAATGACTTAACTTTTGCAATAATCGACAATTTTTAGAGCTGATATATAGCTGAAATATACTTTAAAATAGCTGAGTGGTGCAAGCTTGGTGGTGCAAAACAGCCATGTCTCAGCTTTTTCTAATGATTTCGACCTCATCTCAACGAAATCATATTTAAGAAGATATTTTTCCAAAAATCTTTTCCTTAAAAAGCTAATTTTCAAGCAAAAGTTAGGTTACAAAGAGTCACAAGTGGATTCACCTTCCCTTTTAATATTGATTATCAATTTGGGTTTTGATTTTAGAAAACTAATTAATGCGTCTTTTGAGCTATTCTAGAGTAATTTTTTCGACAATTTAAAAAAAACACAATTTTGATGGATTTTTCAATGCCTTGACGATGTGGTTCACTTGAACATCGAAATCGCATCGAGGAAATTTTAATATTTATAAAAGTCACACATTTTAACCAAAAACCAACCCTATTTTTATTTATAACATTCTAAAGGCTAACCGGTTGAGCGAAACAAAGGGCATTGCAGAAATTTTGGCTCAAATGGTAGGTCTGGTAGAGTGTTGAGTATCTGGCTTTGCAGATGAAGTCCACTCGGCTGAAATTACAATACATCTTTAAAAATACAAGAAAGTTCAAAGAGCAACTCACTCAGCCGGCTGTCTCTCCCTTGGCTTCGACTGCCCATTGGTTTGGATCATTATGCTCAGGTATCTATGCTACTGACTAATAATAATAGTAGCTGTTTTTTTAAATCGGATTTAATTTGCAAATGAAAGCGTTATTTTTAAAGAGATTAAAAATATAAGATAACTGGAACTTTAGATTTGATAAAGCATTCAAAGGGCCATTCAAATAATAAAAACTACAGTTGTTGTTTATTCTTCAAGCATTTCGTTGCAGGGCAAAGCGTATTTCGCAGTTACTATTGTACATTCAAACTAGGGTTGCTGAACGGAAAGCTTTCCGCTAACTTTCCGGACAGAAAAAACGCAGAAAGTTTGCCGAAAAATGGAAAGAAATAAAAACAGGAGTACAGAATCTCCTTGTGGCCCAAACCCGTTTTACATCTCGTTTATATGCGTTTTCACTAGGGTTATGAGTATCGGCAACTTAACACAGCCCGTATAACTTACCAAAAATAAGTAAGTTAACTGCACAGTTAACATCAGTTAATATATGCAGCCTATGCAGTTAACTCTACAGTTAACTCCACAGTTGACTGTATAGTTAAACCTCGATATAGTGTCGCTAGATCGCATCGCTAGGTCAGGAAAAACTAACTTGCAGCTGGATGTCAGCCCATCAGCTTCTCCAGCTAATGGTTTGAATCTGTTGTAATCAGTTGATCCATAGTAACAATTACAGCTTTAGGTTTGGCTGAGCTAGTCCACGCACTCCAAAAAGCCCTAGCTGAACTAGTTGCCAGTGGAGGTCTAGTTATTAAAATTCGAAAAATAAATTTGCAATCCACCGAACAACACATCCCAGACAAAGCATTTCATACACAGTTCACATGTCGTGCACCACAACACTGTAGACTAGGTCTATATTTCCGCATAATTGACTAGTCCACGGATTAATTTCTGTTCGTTTCAAAAAGACCACTAATTTTTTTGAATATACGATCTCAAACTCCAAAAATCTATTATTGTTTCACAAACAAGAGATCAACATCATCAAACCTATCGCTATAAAAACACCCACGGTCCTCTCTAAAATCACTCTCAAGTCTTTGACTTCACTACCACTAACAATAATGTTCTGCAAAGTAGTCGTCTCTTGCCTTGTCTTGGTTGCTGTGTGCTCAGCTTTGCCAGCTATACCAGTCACTCCAGCCACTCCAGCAACACCAGCAACTCCAGCTACAGCAGCTGGTGGATTGCCCAATGTGCCATCTGTGCCTTCCTTGCCCAATGCCATCCGTGCCTTCCTTGCCAAATGTGTCTGTGCCATCTGTGCCTTCAGTGTCCCCTTCTTTCGACCTAGTCACACTGATCCAAAACTTGATTGCTGAAATCGAAAAGGCCATTGCAGCAGCCGGAGCCTCATCAGTTGCACCCAATGTGTCAGCTCCATCAGCTTCTCCAGCTAATGGTTTGAATCTGTTGTAATCAGTTGATCCATAGTAACAATTACAGCTTTAGGTTTGTCCGAGCTAGTCCACGCACTCCAAAAAGCCCTTGCTGAACTAGTTGCCAGTGGAGGTTCTGTGCCCCCAAATGTTAGTCTACCTACCGCTCCAGTGCCTACTGCAGCTTAAATAAATTCTCAGAAAAAAGTTTTCATGAGTAATAAACTAAAATATTTTTTTTAAATAAAGCACTGCAATCAATTTTATCTGCTACTGCTCGTGCAAACAACATCTTTTCAAGTGATTTTCAAATTATTCC
This sequence comes from Ditylenchus weischeri, assembly GCA_029231635.1. Lineage (NCBI taxonomy): Eukaryota > Metazoa > Nematoda > Chromadorea > Rhabditida > Anguinidae > Ditylenchus > Ditylenchus weischeri. The sequence goes on from JAMRYI010000326.1 coordinate 5,498, forward strand.
GATAGTTTTGAAATTTTTCATGACACAGAGTTTGGGCACGAGATGTTTTGAGTAAGGTAGTTGGCTGACCGATAGCTGATCTGGTCGGTTAACAAAATTGGGTCTCTTTTCGGCAAATGAATTGGTTAACTGAAAACTTTTAATTAAAAAATTTAGCTACTTTTCTAAAATCGTCCTGCTATTTCGTTTTTAGGAAGTTAAAAACAATATTAAATTGATATGTTGAAATAAGATTTAAGAATCAACTGTGTTTATTCTAATTCAACATTACAACAATATGTGAAATATGGCTTTTTGAAATTGAGCTTCGTCTTTATTTTGACTGACTTAGAGCTTCAGTCACGGCCACGTCCTTGGTAGCAGGATTAGCGAATTTGGAAATTTAGCATATTTTCACAGCGTTTGAGGTAGCTTCAAAATCATTAGCACTTTTAGCAGGCAACAGAGAATCCACGGGCTTTGAAAGAAACCCGTAGATAGGCCAAACAGATAAGGATATCCAGATTTGACCACCACGAAGCTTTGACTTGAGAACAGGCCCGGCTAGCATCCCACCTGAGAATGCCGAGGATTCCAGCCAGCAGAATGGAGCCCATGAGCAAAAATTTCAGTAGCTCACTAACCTTTCTTACAGATTGAATTCGGTCACTTCTTTTAGCCGGCAACTATTGTAGCACTCAGCAAAGGCTTTAGAGAGTTTCATTTTCAAAAGCTTCACTTTGGTCGCGTTCAACATGTTCGCAGCTGTGCAATTTCAGCAAGAACTTGAAACGCTGCATCCAATTGTTGAATATGCACGGATCAGTGTTATCAGCTCTGAATACTTCGATGCCTGGCAATTGAGGCAACGTTAAGATAGAAGAATCATTTAGAGCAGGCTGAACATTGTCTTTAACATCACCACGATTTTGCTGAAGAAGAGCCATCATCTGAGCTATTGTAGCATCTGATTGGGCTTCCATTATTAGGTCCATAGCGACTGCGCCAACGTAGTGTCGTGGCGAAAGAGTGGCGAAAGAAAAGCGAGAGAACGGAATAAACGAGAGCTTTTTTTGCGGGCACAACAATAATGATTCCTACCAGCAGGAACAACAATAGCCTTGTCAACAAATCATAGTCATGCTAAGACAATAACAGATTTAAACAAGCGATACAACAAAGCAAGTGACGATTTATAATCAATTGCAAACTCTTTAAAGATGATTACAACGCTGAAAACTGGAATGTAAGCGGGACAATAATAAGCAATTTTACGAAATTTCATTAAAAAATTGAGATTTAAGAACCAATGAATGAAGTCTGATCGTTTTCTTTTTTAAAAGTAAGTTTTTTTGTCTTTATGAGTGAAAGACTGCTTTCAGTTCATCCGAAAACTTATGTGGTTTTTTAAATTTCGACAAAATTAGCGGAATAATAAAGTTGAATAATAATAAAAATTAAAAAAAAAGGACACAAGTATCTGTAAAACCTTATAAGTGTAAGAATAACAAAATAAGTGAAAAAAGGTCTTGAAATGATCGGTCACATGACTTTTGATAAAAATGATCGGTCATTTTCACAAAAAAAGTTTTAAATAATTCATACAATTGTTTGCGGCATTAATTTTACATGACTGCATAAGTTTTATGAGACATTTAGCAATTGATTGCTCATAGTTTGGCCTGCATTAAATTTTGTTAGCAATCAATTTCTTTGATACTTTTATTAATAATTAAGAAACTTTAAAAATAACTAAAACACTAAATCTTTTATGTTTGCTCTTCATTTAGCAAAATACCGCTTTTTGAGTCTGTATTCTATAGTTTTGCTATTGTTCAATCATCGAATCTATGTTGATTCTCTGGTGGTTGAGTCAGATTCCAAAGATCAACTCGTCTTTGTTCATGCTGTAAGAAAATAATTACTTTCTCAAAAAAAACTACTATTTTGTTTCCTATAAAAAATTTTTTTAATCCACTTTAAAGATATAATTTGGACTTTTTGTAGATATTTTGCCGGCCTCCTTATCGGTGACTCCCAAAAGCACACAAAAATATGTATTTTCGATGTTTTAGCAATTTTAAGGGTTAGAAAACGTATGCGCGCTGTATTAAAGCGTGGTATAAATGACTAATTTGTCAGGCTTGGCGCCATGGAGACCGCTCTCCCACAACCACTTGGAAAAGTGATGTCAATCAAGAAGATGTTTGGCCTCAAGGCTGGGGTCAACTCTCAACAGTAGGTCCTGCTAAGTTTTTAACTTTTTAAGTCGTTTTAGCTAGGCATAGCACAGCATGTGACCTTAGGCAAGAAACTCCGAAAAAGATACATTCAACAACTTCAGGTTTAAGCTTTTAAAAGTCTCTTCAGCGCAAAATTTTTTTAAGTTTGTCAGTGAAAACTTCAACCAACATGAGGTTTGATTACATTGAAAAAAGAAAAAAAATACATAAAAATACATTAATAAAAATAGAGTAAGTTTACGTTAAAAATGCACTTAAAAATTGCAGGGTTCTATTGATTGGACTTTTTCGGAGAAACTAGAAGACTCTGATCGAAAAACACTGTAGTCCTGATTTTGTTTTTGAAGAGCAAAATTAATGATCCTAAAAAGCTTCAGTGTTCTCTTTGAAAAGCCTATTTACAGATTTACATGAGAAGCACGGATTTCAACCGCACATTAGCCAGCTCTATGGCCAATCTAATTGGATTTTTCGGGGAGACAAGTGGGTCTGAATGGCCAGCTAGCTATATCCCTGTACACACTGTGGCTACCAGCACAGACTATGCAAGTTATCTAGGCTGTTTTTCTTAGTGCAGCTCAAGCATGTTTAATATCTTTACATCTAAATAAAATATTTGTGCAGGTATGTGTACCAGACAACTACTGCTCCAGGCGAGAACAATTGGTGAAGCTGTGGCCATATACATTTGAATACAAAAAGCTGATTGAAGAAAAGGGTGTAAGTTAAATTTTTGTACTGAAAAAAATCATTTTGTGTTTAAAAGTGTTATTTATGTGTAACTTTAGTGGGTCTTTGACCATCTTACACAGATTTGTGGACAGCCAATTGAGTTAAGGAACATTCATCTCGTGGCTGACACTCTTTTTATTGAGGTATTTTGCGCTAGTCTGTCAACAAGGTATTAAATCTTTAAAAAATAAGTATAGTATCATTAAAAATTGAGCAAAATCTGATCGGTCATCCTATTTTAATAATTTTATTTGCTAAAAAAATTAGGCGCTACTGGATTATCGGGTGCCAAAATATGCCTTGGTCCTCCCTGTTGTTTTTTCCGAAAAGCAGCTTAGTTCCCTTGTTGTTTTTAAGAAGATCAGTGTTCCAATAACCATAATGAACAGGGGGGACAAAACTGTTTTTCGCGAAAAAAACAACAGGGGACCAAGGCATATTTTGGCACCCGATAGTCCAGTAGAGCCGAAAATTAAATGCGCTCGCTATTTTGCAGAAAAGATCATTACTTTGCGGACAGCCTATTTATTTTTATTCATTTGTTTGCTTAACCCAACATTTCTAGAGCTTGTGGAAAGACACTTTGCCTATAAAATACCCCAAATGGGCAAATGCTTCATTGTTGGTTGAAATTGAGCACATTAAGGTGTTGTATGAAGCCTGGATGTCTGGAAGTGAGTATAACAATTGAGAGCAATTTTAAATTGCATCCTTGTTTAGAAATGAAGCCTTATCGAGGAGTTGACTTTGGTGTGGAGATGGCCAAGATACAAGGTGGTGCTTTTCTCTGGGACATTATCAACCGACTGCAGCACAAAGTGGAGTGTCTTAAACTGGCTGAAGGTGAACTTACATAATTTTGATTACCAATTTTTAAAACTTATAAAACTTAGTTGGAAAAAGTCCATCAGATGCGTGCAAGTGGATGGACCGACTGAAATACTACACCTATTCTGTGGTTTGTCTATGAGTTTGATGTCTGATAAGATGTGTGTTTAGCACGACAGCACTATAGCTGGACTTTTTGCAACCTTCGGCTTCAACAAAACCAATTATGACAAAGACGGTTGGCCTGAATACTCTGCTTGTGTAACTTTGGAGCTGTGGCAACGACCTGACAAAAGCTTTTACCTCAAGGTCACTATTCTCGCATAACATTGATCTCAATAATTTACACAAAAAGGAACTAATGCTGTTGGGGACTCCTTGGAGGTCGATACCCTCGGAGGGCCCCCTCGAGGTCAATTTTACCAAATTTACCTTTTTGTACCAAATCTGATTTGTACCAAATTCGAGGTTGACGAATTCACGGTTCATGGTAGTTTTGAATGGTTCAGGCTGGAACTCTGAGCTATTAAGCCCATCTGACTGGAATTCTGATCCGCCCAATCAATTTTTTGTAAAAAGTTTACCCCCTTTAGTAAACCCCGAAAAAACCAACTTTTAGGGGCTTCTGAACAATCTGGGATGATGGGATTCTGAGCAATACAAGTCATTTTCAGATTATAAAATTTGAATTCTCGCAAAATTTGGTTGGTTTTGGACATAAAATTAAGTTTGGTGCAGAAAAAAGTAAATTTGGTACAAAAAAGAGTATTGCTCATATAAAATTAATCGGAAAGAAGAGTATTTTAGTCGGAAAAAAAGTATTGTCCATTTCTAATTACTAAACTAAGAATCTTAATCAAATGCATTGAAAAACTCGCCCTATTCCAGTGCCTAAAACATAGTAAGTGCCCTAATATAAGATGGCTTACCTTGATCGGCCAAAGCAATTAAAAAGTCCTCTAAAAAGTCAAATTTTAGCCATTTTTTAAATTAAAAATGCGTCTTAATAAAATTAAAAAAATAAAGAACAGTTAAAGCGTAAGCTGTTCAGAAAAAAGATTTTGGAAAAATGGTCGACTTCCAGGGGTGGATTGAATTAGTTACAGTCAAACCTCGGTTAGATGGCACCCCTAATCGTTCCGCCTTGTCCGACATCTTAGACAATTTCGAAGTTTTGCTAAATGTGATTCGCCAGTCTAGTCCGAAATATCGCAAGGATTCTGTTTTTGCCGGTCGTTTTTTCAAAATCTTTAAATTTCGCCATAAAGACCCGCGGACCTCGGTTATACGGCACCCCTTTTTGAAAATCAGGTGCCAAATAACCGAAGTTCGCGTGTCTTTATGTGAAATAAAAATTTTGAAAAACGACCATGCTGAAGCTCGATGTTTCGAACTGGCGAATCACATAAACACTCAGTGAGCTAAAAGTGTCGGACCCAGACGAACTGGGTGCCGGATAAACGAGGTTTGACTACACCACAAAATTTCATTTAAGGTGCTCTACTGGATGCCAGGCTCAGAGACTGTAGTCAAAGATATGACTGCAGACATTATGGGTTGTGGTGAAAAGTGTAATCTGGATGTATTTGTCCAAAGATCAGTGCAATACAAGATTGAGCCTGACCTCCAAGCTGTGGGTATTTAGTCTCTTGTTTATAAACCATAGCAAAAGTATTATTTAGTACTGCTTGAACACTGATCTGGGAATTCATTCAGCTTCTTTGAAGCAGGAAATGTGCGCCTGCCAGTCAACTAGAAGGCTCATGGGTCAGTTAATACATAGCGCCTTTATATAAAATGTATTCTTAATTTTTGTAGTGTTGATATTGGCAATTGGAGTGACTATTGCCTACTGCATGTTCATCTACTTCTTAGTTCGTCAAAGAGCTGCTGTGTTTCCATCATAAATAAATTTGTTTCAAGATGCTCTTCAGCTATTTTTTTTTTAAAGTGTAGTTGTAATTTTTTGAGAAATCTTTCTTTTTATTGGCTTAATTTAATAAATTTTCTCACAGTTGCTTCAGAATTGCTACACAAAAAGGACAGACAGACACTGCATTCTATTTTGAGCAAAATAGAATGAAGTTTTTTTTTGTAAAAATGCCTGAATATAATGATATGCCAAAGCCAGCCCCATACGGTGTCACCATAACGTGGTTTGAATTAGGTTTGTTTAATTTTCCGGACAGAAAAGATTTGGAAAGTTAACCGGAAAGTTTTCCCAGAAAACTTTCCGGTTTGCGGTGAGAAATCGGACAGAAATAACAAAGGATTGCGCACACTATTTTATTCAAATAATCATAAGATTTTAATCAAAATTATGAATAAACGAACCATATTCATTGCCAAGTGGGTGAGGTTGTGTTACCCAGCTGGTGACACCTACGAAGTGGTACCCGAATGGTAATCCTGAAGCTATAGGGCCCTATCCTAGTATGGGGGACGAATTTCGCCTTGGTCCCCCTGTTGTTTTTTCTTTCTGTTTCCAATTTAGTTGTTTTTTCCTGTTTCTGCATCCTGTTTTAAATACGTTTATTCTTGAACAAATATTAACAGTAATTACACAGAATTATTAATATTATAGATCAATGAATTCAAAAAGGACATCCCACTCTTTGGCATGACAATTCTGGCGAAATACTGCTTCTTGAACATAGCCGGAAACATTGGCGTTGCCTCTTGATCTAAAGACCCCCTGACCCTCACATTTGTTGGTGTGAATCGTAAGGTCTACTCCTTTTTCGACGACAGTCCTGAAATTAAATAAACCTGTATTCCATCTGTTCTTTCGGAGCGCTTCTCGATTGACATTGGCAGATTGCAACTCTCGCAAGTGCCTTCATTCGTCAATAGAGAGAGACGTTGACAAAGAATTTCAAAGCTTGCTCTGTATTGTAGCACAAGACATCCTTAATGCGAAGAACTGTTACATCGACAGTCTCAACACTTTCAAAGATTTTGGTGCGAGCCATTGAATTCAAGAAGACTGTAAACACGATTAATCAAAGAAGAACACAAAAAACTATAGGGAAAGATTTGAACAGAACTGGATGACTAAAGACCGAAAAAACGCCAAATACAATGGTGGGAAAAACAACAGGGGGACCAAGGCAAAATTGATTAAAATCAACAGGGAGGACCAAGGCAAAATTTGGCCCTCTTTTAGGATAGGGCGAGCTATAGTACCCAGGTAGCAGCCAGGTGGTACACTCAGGTGTGGTACTCAGGTAGTCAATGATATATATTTAGGGGGAAGCTAAATTTCTCTGTAGGTAGTGTTACTTATGTGGAAATCTGGATATCCTTATCTGTTTGGCCTATCTACGGGTTTCTTTCAAAGCGCGTGGATTCTCTGTTGCCTGCTGAAAGTGCTAATGATTTTGAAGCTACCTCAAACGCTGTGAAAATATGCTAAATTTCCAAATTCGCTAATCCTGCTACCAAGGACGTGGCCGTGACTGAAGCTCTAAGTCAGTCAAAATAAGGCCGAAACTCAATTTCAAAAAGCCATATTTCACACATATTGTTGTAATGTTGAATTAGAATAAACACAGTTGATTCTTAAATCTTATTTCAACATATCAATTTAATATTGTTTTTAACTTCCTAAAAACGAAATAGCAGGACGATTTTAGAAAAGTAGCTAAATTTTTTTAATTAAAAGTTTTCAGTTAACCAATTCATTTGCCGAAAAGAGACCCAATTTTGTTAACCGACCAGATCAGCTATCGGTCAGCCAACTACCTTACTCAAAACATCTCGTGCCCAAACTCTGTGTCATGAAAAATTTCAAAACTATCGGAATAATTTGAAAATCACTTGAAAAGATGTTGTTTGCACGAGCAGTAGCAGATAAAATTGATTGCAGTGCTTTATTTAAAAAAAATATTTTAGTTTATTACTCATGAAAACTTTTTTCTGAGAATTTATTTAAGCTGCAGTAGGCACTGAAGCGGTAGGTAGACTAACATTTGGGGGCACAGAACCTCCACTGGCAACTAGTTCAGCAAGGGCTTTTTGGAGTGCGTGGACTAGCTCGGACAAACCTAAAGCTGTAATTGTTACTATGGATCAACTGATTACAACAGATTCAAACCATTAGCTGGAGAAGCTGATGGAGCTGACACATTGGGTGCAACTGATGAGGCTCCGGCTGCTGCAATGGCCTTTTCGATTTCAGCAATCAAGTTTTGGATCAGTGTGACTAGGTCGAAAGAAGGGGACACTGAAGGCACAGATGGAACAGACACATTGGGCAAGGAAGGCACGGATGGCACATTGGGCAAGGAAGGCACGGATGGCACATTTGGCAAGGAAGGCACAGATGGCACATTGGGCAATCCACCAGCTGCTGTAGCTGGAGTTGCTGGTGTTGCTGGAGTGGCTGGAGTGACTGGTATAGCTGGCAAAGCTGAGCACACAGCAACCAAGACAAGGCAAGAGACGACTACTTTGCAGAACATTATTGTTAGTGGTAGTGAAGTCAAGGACTTGAGAGTGATTTTAGAGAGGACCGTGGGTGTTTTTATAGCGATAGGTTTGGTGTTGTTGATCTCTTGTTTGTGAAACAATAATAGATTTTTGGAGTTTGAGATCGTATATTCAAAAAAATTAGTGGTCTTTTTGAAACGAGCAGAAATTAATCCGTGGACTAGTCAATTATGCGGAAATATAGACCTAGTCTACAGTGTTGTGGTGCACGACATGTGAACTGTGTATGAAATGCTTTGTCTGGGATGTGTTGTTCGGTGGATTGCAAATTTATTTTTCGAATTTTAATAACTAGACCTCCACTGGCAACTAGTTCAGCTAGGGCTTTTTGGAGTGCGTGGACTAGCTCAGCCAAACCTAAAGCTGTAATTGTTACTATGGATCAACTGATTACAACAGATTCAAACCATTAGCTGGAGAAGCTGATGGAGCTGACATCCAGCTGCAAGTTAGTTTTTTTCCTGACCTAGCGATGCGATCTAGCGACACTATATCGAGGTTTAACTATACAGTCAACTGTGAGTTAACTGTAGAGTTAACTGCATAGGCTGCATATATTAACTGATGTTAACTATGCAGTTAACTTACTTATTTTTGGTAAGTTATACGGGCTGTGTTAAGTTGCCGATACTCATAACCCTAGTGAAAACGCATATAAACGAGATGTAAAACGGGTTTGGGCCACAAGGAGATTCTGTACTCCTGTTTTTATTTCTTTCCATTTTTCGGCAAACTTTCTGCGTTTTTTCTGTCCGGAAAGTTAGCGGAAAGCTTTCCGTTCAGCAACCCTAGTTTGAATGTACAATAGTAACTGCGAAATACGCTTTGCCCTGCAACGAAATGCTTGAAGAATAAACAACAACTGTAGTTTTTATTATTTGAATGGTCCTTTGAATGCTTTATCAAATCTAAAGTTCTAGTTATCTTATATTTTTTAATCTCTTTAAAAATAACGCTTTCATTTGCAAAGATCCGATTTAAAAAAAACTTAGCTACTATTATTATTAGTCAGTAGCATTGATACCTGAGCATAATGATCCAAACCAATGGGCAGTCGAAGCCAAGGGAGAGACAGCCGGCAGAGTGAGTTGCTCTTTGAACTTTCTTGTATTTTTAAAGATGTATTGTAATTTCAGCCGAGTGGACTTCATCTGCAAAGCCAGATACTCCAACACTCTACCAGACCTACCATTTGAGCCAAAATTTCTGCAATGCCCTTTTGTTTCGCTCAACCGGTTAGCCTTTAGAATGTTATAAATAAAAATAGGGTTGGTTTTTGGTTAAAATGTGTGACTTTTATAAATATTAAAATTTCCTGCGATGCGATTTCGATGTTCAAGTGAACCACATCGTCAAGGCATTGAAAAATCCATCAAAATTGTGTTTTTTTTAATTGCCGAAAAAATTACTCTAGAATAGCTCAAAAGACGTATTAATTAGTTTTCTAAAATCAAAACCCAAATTGATAATCAATATTAAAAGGGAAGGTGAATCCACTTGTGACTCTTTGTAACCTAACTTTTGCTTGAAAATTAGCTTTTTAAGGAAAAGATTTTTGGAAAAATATCTTCTTAAATATTATTTCGTTGAGATGAGGTCGAGATCATTAGAAAAAGCTGAGACATGGCTGTTCTGCACCACCAAGCTTGCACCACTCAGCTCTTTTAAAGTATATTTCAGCTACATATCAGCTCTAAAAATTGTCGATTATTGCAAAAGTTAAGTCATTGAGTGTACGAGTTTGTATTTGTCTGATCAGAAAAGTCATTTTAAAAAGCTTATACTTTTTTTATGGTTGTTACACTTTTCGACCCTGAAATGGCACTTTTCCTGCCGGAAATTTGAAAAAGCTTTTGTTTTTCGGGAGTTTTTTTTATTACTTTTCAATTTTGTTTTGACCAGCGTGTAGCCCAGGATCTCAACTTTCTCAGAAGCTATCAACTGACTGAATGAGATTTTCAAAAAGTTGGAGGAAAAGGTCTTTCAACAGAACAAATTTTTCCAAAAATTTGGTCCCTTTAAAGACCTTTTCTTCCAACTTTTTGAAACCTGATTTGGTCAGTTGATAGCTTCTGAGAAAGCTGAGATCCTGGGCTACGCTGGTCAAAATTGAAAAGTAATAAGACAACCCCGAAAACAAAGCTTTCTAATTTCCGGCAGAATATTTCAACCTTTTTTTATCCCAAATTTACTTCTCTTTGTCCCAGATTTTTCTTTCCTTTTTTCCTTTTTGACCTTTTTTACAAAATGACAACACTATTGTGCAGTTCTGCGATTCGATTAAAAACTAAAAGCATGAACCAAATTATTTTTTGACTTGGTCCGTACTTTTTTGTTTTATATTTTTAAGACATATTGCACGAAGTCATGCCTCGTAAGAAACTAGAATCTCACAGCTACATTATGGTGTTATCACTTTGTAAAAAAGAAAATTGAAAAATCAGAAAATTAAAGAAAGAAAGTCAAAAATATGTGGGACAAGTAAATTTGGGAAAAAACGGTTTACCCTGTTTGATTAAGCCTGGCTTTAGTTTCTGTAAATATTAGATTTATTTGGACCTATTGTTTAGCAATGCTGTAGTGTAAATGTAATTTTGAGATAAATAACTTTACCTCTCATATAGATTCGTGAAGTATCGACCTACCACTCTAGAGAAGAACTACAAATACGAGCTGTTGACTGAGTCAGATCTGAATGTGAAGATTGACTTGATCGACCCAATGACTTACTTCAATCCCTACGACAAAACTCCGGTAATATATTTCTACAAATTCAGTTCAAGTTTTGAATTGATCTAGTTTAGATACACCCTAAAGACGAAAAGTTGCTAGAAGACGAGTCTTCCACACAGCAAAACACTAAAAGATCTCTGCAACACAGCCGAATTGTGCCTTGGATGAGGAAGACGGAGTACATCTCGTAGGTTTTCAATCATTTTAAAAAGGGGGAACAATATTTGGGGGAACATATTTGGTTTGCAAAATTCTTGGAGAAAAGGTGGCAAATTCCTTATAGCCCAGCTGTTAAATTTTTGACGAGACAAATTTTTAACAATGGTTGCACCTTTCTTGTAATTTCTGAACACATTTAAATACCGTATTTCCTCTATTAACTCCCCTCCCCAAAAGTGGGACTTTTGAATTTTATGGCACTGCCTATCAACCCATTTTCTTAAATTGACTCTTGAGCAAGTAACATACCAAAATGTAGCTGGGAATCTGGGCTACATTTTGATATGGCTACATTTTTACATGCTCAAAAGTCTATTAAAAAAAATGGATCGATAGGCAATGACATAAAATTCAAAAGTCCCACTTTGGGGAGGGGAGTTAATAGAGGAAATACGGTAAATTGTTTACTGACTTTACAATTAATACAATAAAAATAAATATTTTTTTTTATTTTGTCTTGAATTTTCAGAACTGAGTTCAATCGATTTGGTGTGGGAGCTGACCGTCAAGAGTCAAAGATCGGCTATTCCATCAAGAAGAAGTTTGGGAAACGAACAACCATTTAAAAACAGGCAGTCTCAGATCAATGCCATCAACAAGACCTTTACAGACGTGAGCTATTATAATACCTACCCAAATATAGAATTTAACAGCTTTTTTGCTGCAGGTCAAAGTGCCAGCTAAAAAGCACTACAGCAAGCCTGGTGTTCACGCTATCGAAGAAATACCTCTATTGCCGGACTTTGAAGTAAATTTCTCATATTTTGAAAACAACTTTCAGCTTTTTATGAAGAAAAGGCTTATTTGTAAAATTAAACACCTTTTTCCCTATTTGCAGATGTGGCCGTACGCTTTTGCTTTAGTCATCTTCCAGGGCGATCCATTGCCCTACCAGAAAGCTGACCGTGAAAGCAAGTTAAGACATGCAGTCATCAAAGGAATGAAAGACTCTGAAAACAACCAGTTTGTGGGTTACTTTGCGCCCACAGCCAGTGCTCTTGAGCAAATCGCAGAAGACGAAAAAGAAGAACAAAGAAGCAGCTACAAGGAAGACTTCTTGTAAGTTTTTGAAAGCACGTCATTACGTAGACATGGCATTTAAGATCTGTCTTAGAATGCGTTTTTTTTCCTTGTCCCCCCATTTTTCGTATGGACCAAGGTGATTACCGTAAAAACCTCTAATAATCCGGCATCCCCCAATCCAACAACAATCAACATCCCCTCCACTTAAAATCGTGTTTGTGTCATTGTGTTTTGACCCACTTTTTGAACACTCTTCTCAAGCAAGTTACCTCCCATTTAGTAGCCAGAGAAATGAGCTACAAATTGAGTGCAGTCAAAGCTCGATTTAAAGTCTCTCAAGGGACCGCCTGGAATGGGACGTCAAATCGAGCGGACGTTGTATCGAGAGTTTTCTAGCTAAAAGTTACTAATTGGGACGTTAAATCGGGCGCTGTACACGAAAGTTATATAATAATATAAATCAAAACTTAAATATTGGTAGTGTCATATATCTCCTCATTAATTTTACTCAGGCTTAGGCCCGTAAGCTTAAGATCAGGACGTGGCCATTGCTTAGAAGGTCGTCCAGTTTGTTGCTAACCTGGAGCACGGTTGGATTGCTCGGACAGCAATACCCTTCTCGCTTCGGCTTTCGGTCCCATTCCATTCAAGTAGAATCACTGAAAAGGCATGCACAAAATTCTACTGAGACAGGTTCACGAGAGATGATTACGCGGCAGATAATTCTGCAAAAATTTTATTTTGACGTCTCTACTAGGCAAAAAAACTCTGATACCAAAATCGCGTTAAGCATAGTCTACCGTAAATACTCTAATAAACGGGCCCCCTACAGTTAACTATTTTCAAATTTGTTTTGCTTTTTTAACCCTAAAATTTTTTATTTTTTAAAACGTACGACAGCTCACTTTGTAGATCTTTTCAAACTCTACAAAATGAGTTGTCGTACGTTTTAAAAAATAAACAATGTTGGGGTTAAAAAAACAAACAAATAATGAAAACTGGGGGGGTCCGTTTATTAGAGTATTTACGGTAGGGTGGCGAATCGAGAGGCGCGGATCTTAGTGGTAAAAGTATCTAATTTCTAAAATAGTCCATTTTTACTAATAAAAACTGCTCCGTTTGCACATTTTGACCATTGAACCATTATTTTACTTTTAAATTTTCTATCAAATGGTATATTGGGTTTTTCAACATCCCAACGATAGTATACTTTCCCTTGTAAGCACACATCCCTTTTTAACGGGTTTAAAAATGACATGAGATTTTTTTATAAAGATCCGAGGTTCTCAATATAGTGCATCCTGTTTTTTAAATTATAGGGGCACTATATTGAGAACCGCGGGTCTTAATGCTGAAATTCTTCTCATTTTCAAAAAACAACCAGACAAAAATATTTTGCTTTAAATCCAAACATGTAGCTTGTTGGAAATCTCGGAGCTCCAATCGCCTATTGAATTTCGCCTCGTGAAAATGCACAATACGAAAAACAAAAAGGTCACCAGAACAAAAATTAGTACCTATTCAGGCATAGGGCCAAAAAGTCAAAATAATTCTGAATTAATTCTATTTTGGCAAAATATTCAAAAAAAATATATTTTTTGGTTTTAAATTTAATTTTCTAAGCAAATTTATAGCTCCAAAAGTCTTTCTTGGCAATTTCTAAAATAGCAAAATGTATTACTGCAAAGCTGTGTTTGCGAAAATAACACCTGTTAATATATTTCTCGATCTCTAAACTTAACCAATCCTGATAAATTTTCAGATACGAGTACGACTTGGCGAGAGAGTACACCTGGCTAGACAAGAAAAAGGACACCAAAGAGCTGGAAGCTGAAAGTTATTTTTTCACATTCCGCGACAAGGCTGTCTACTTCAACAAACTGGATACTAGGGTCACCCTGGTCAGGAGACCTAAGGGACAGTTGGACAACACTAAGGTATATATACAGGACACACCTATCCATATAATCCACCCATCATAAAAATAAGTAATAATAACAATTTAGAAGTCCATCCTAAGCATCCGTCACAGGCCAGCCATCCCTAAGGAGCAGAAGGCTATGGACACTCGTCTGCACCAATTGCTCTACCCCTACGAGGCGCTCGAAGAAGACGAAGAAGAGGAGGAAGTGGAAGAGGAGGAACAAGAAGAGGCTAACCCAGGAGAGGAGGCTGAACAGGCAGAACAAGAATCCCCCAGCAAACAAGCAGTGGAGCCTATGGAGGTGGATGAACCTGCAGCAGATAAAGCTTCGACTTCAGGCGAGGAAGAAGAAGACGAGGAGGAGGTCGCAGTCGTCAAAAAGAGAAAAAAGTCGACAGCTGAAGAGGAGGAGGAGTCTTCCAGTGCTTCTGAAGGCGAGAGTGCAGCTAGCTCTAAGCACAACGATTCTGAAGAAGAGGAGGAGGAGGAAGAGAAGAAACCAACTAGTCAGCCTAAAAAAGCAGTGTCGTCATCAAGTAGTGAAGAGGAAGAAGATGACGAGTAGATGAGTGATTTTAAAGCATGTGTTTCTATTTTGTACTATTTTTTGTTGCGTATTTTTGGTTTCTTGTTACGTATTAATAAAGTTTTCTTAAGAATACTATTTGAAAAAGTTCAAAGTCAATGGAATGGGAGGCTAGGTTTGTTAAATCGGTTGGCCACTTTTGTGACAAAGGTCAACCCCAGTTAAAAGACCAGTTAGTGCAGCATGTCCTATATTTGAATTGGCTGGGGACAACTCTCTTTTTAATATGACTCAAAAGAGTAAAACGAAACGGAGACGAAAGATAATTGTCCCCTGCCAATTCAAATTTAAGACATGCCGCTGCTCGCAAAAACCATAGTCCTTACAAGTAAGAAAATGACATATCTTGTTTAGCTGCCTCATGATTTATTAGCTGCCTCATGATTTATTTTTTTGACCCACTTTTTGAAAAATTCTATGCGGCAAGTTACCCCTCATTTTGTAACTTATCTCACTGCACTACAAAATGAGGCTTGATTTGCATAAGAGAAGTTTCCGAAAATTGGGTCAAAAACACAATTTCAAGAACACGACTTTGAACGGGGGGGGCGGACTGGAAATGCGGTAGGTCTCTGAAATAATTATGCGTTATTTCGAAACGCATATTCTTTACCATATGTTTTGGTAAAAAAAGATGACACTCACAAGGGTGGACCCTGACTGTGACCTGGGGATTTTTCGATGAATTTTTTTATGCGCGTATTTTTGTAGAGCGTGACCAAATCCCATGTAAATTTGGCTCCCCACCTCTGAAAGTCAACAAAAATTTAAGAAATGACCCATGGTCCATGGGTCAGTTACCGTATTTCCTCTAATAGTGGACCCGGGCCTTCTATTTTTCAAATTCCTAAGGTCGATCTCGAAATTTTTAGGTGCTTATACAAAATCTAGAAGAAACAGAATCGGTAGAGTTTGTGGGAGTTATAAAAATGCATCAAACAGCTTTCTAAAATATTGCCCTGCTCTGAGATACAGACCCTCAGAGTTGAGGGGGCCTTCTATTAGAGGAAATACGGTAAGAAAAACCATGATATGGGTATCGAGGTGCTTTTAGAACTTTAGGTGATCCTTGTACCGCTTTGTGTGGGCCGTCAGAGCTGGGGAGCCAGATTTTCAGGAACTTGCGCACGCTTTACAAGAATACGCAGAAAAAAATTTTCATCAAAAGTTCTCCCAGGTCACAGTCAGAGTCATTCCTTTGTCAAATAAGGAACTCTAAGAATTTTCTTTTGCCTCCTCTCTCTACACCTTAGATATGATAATGATGACTCCTTTCCGCCGATCAAACAACTAGACAGTCATCCAAACAAAATGCATAGTTTTTCTCACATTTCAGACTAAATATTTCTTAGTTATTTGACTCATTTTTCTGCTTCAAATGAATTTTTCCGGTAATTTATTTCTTTTAACAATTAATTCCATCCTCCCCACCAATAATTTTCAGGATTTTTTTCCACAATTTTTTTGTTTGCCTGTTTGCTTGTGTGCATTCAAGCCCAGAACTCTACGCAAGAACCAAGTCACCAACCAGACCCGCGGTCATGCACCCAATGTATGCGTTTAGTAAATGTTTTCTCCAGAGCGTTCACCCAGCCTTCTGAGCAATTTATTGCAAACCTAATTGAAGTAAGTATCTTATTTATTTTCACTAAAATAATCGCATCCGATTCAGAGGTTTTGCCAGGGATACCACCCTGCAATCGATGCCTTTTGTGCGGATGTGGCTGGAAGGGAAATGGAGTTTTCTCAAATTTACACCACCAATAATGGATCAGCCAAGCAAGTGTGCACTGCTGCTTTAATGTGCTGATTTAGAAGTGAAAATGTATTATAATTTATTTCTTTTTATCACAAATACAACCATAAGGATAATTTGTAAATATATATGTTCGATCCCTTCTAATAAAACAGGATCTGGAATTTAGAGATTCTAAAGTCGAAATGTGTGTGTCTGTGAAAATTCTGAAAAGAAATTTACAACTTTTTTTCCACATTTTTTATTGCAGTAAAATACATTACAAATACCGTATTTGTTCTAATAAAAGCTTGCCTTATAATAGATGCCTATCAGGGCTGCACATGATATCCGAAAAAATGGCAGATTTTTGTTAATTTTTTTTTGAGAAAAAAATTTCAGGTATTTTTTTCAAAATTTTTGAGAAATTATCTGATAACCGATACCCGGCACTTTTTGACATCGATATCCGATCTTTTTTCATATCCTATGCAGCCATGATGCCTATGCCCCTATTATTTGACTGGAATTATCAAAGTTAAGGCCACTTTTAATTGGATGATCCTGAGTATTTTAGGGGTGGAAAAAAAGGTCCTTGGGTTTTTTTAGAAGATATACAATAATCACAACATCTGTTCGTCAATTTTCTGTTCTTGTTTCACATAAGCAGATTCTAGGTCAAAATTATAGTAATTATCAACAAAAGGTTCATTTTCGAAAGTGTAGTGCCACCACTCTTTCTCATTGGCTACAAAGCCAGCTGCTTGCATGACCCCTTTAAAGTAGTTTCTCATCTTTTTGTGGTCCTCTGATACCAGTTCAGAATCATGATGAGAAGCTAGGTCGAACAAGTCAAAGCTAGTGCCCATGTCCACAGTCCCATCGTCCAGCCACAACACTTTTCTACCATCCCCTAGTTCCTTCTCAATAGTCTCTATTGGTTTTAAAGTGTTGCCCAAAGGAATAATAGTAGCATCTAGAGTGCTGCCTCGGCTGTGTCCTGACATCTTGGATAAGTAGCCCAGGTTGAAAAGGTCTTGTTTTTCGACATGCGGGTAGTATTTGTCTTTAGCTTCTTGGTCATTGGTGTCTTCACACCATTTAACGAATTCATCCACTGCTTTTTGAGGGCGGTAGGCATCGTAAATGACCAGACTATAGCCATCTGCTTTTAGTTGGCTAACTGCGGTGTTCAAGGCTTCCATGGCTGAGACCGTTAGAATAGCATTGCAGGTGGGAGGATAGCCGGCAACTGGGCGATTAATGAAGTTTTGAGAGGTGGAGTAGCGAAGATTCTCTATGATATTGGAATAAATGATGTCCTTGACGAAGATAAAGCCGCAGGGCAGAGAAATAGGCAGGTTAAGTACTTCATCAGACATTGTGAATCAAGAAATCACTGAAAATCGAGTTTTTATGAGTTGAAAATTGATTAACACCACGCTTATATATATTATATTTTTGGTTAAAAACATATTACCGTATTATCTCTAATGAGCGCCCCAGCGCGCTTATTTTTCAACTTTTGTCCACAGGGGGCGCTAATTAGAGAGGGGGCTTATTTTTCAACTTGTCAGTGTTAAAGATTTAAATTAGAAAATCAAGATTTTTGTATTGAAAAACACATTTTGGAATATTATTTATTTTGAAAAAAATTGTTTAATTTGAAAATAGAAAACGCTCAATTTTTTATTATCATTGTTTCTTGGCAAGCAGACGTCTTCTAATGATTTTATAATGTAACTGCTCTATGACTTGTTGTTTTTACTCGTTTTTATATTTTCGTTGTGAACGCGTGTGATCTGCATTATTTGTTTGACGATAAAGAGGGAGGAAATCGAAGTCAAGAAATCTTAACTCTTGAACTCTTGAAGCGTACAAATTATAAGCCATCAACTGTTAACATCAACCATCAACCGACCTTGAAGAATGCAGCCTAGCTAAAGAAATCGAAAGAAAATAGCTATATCAGCGATGAATCTCAAGAAGTCGATTTGAACGATGAATTAAAGGCCATAAATCCTGAGTTTCACGCTGTTTGATTTAATCTTTTCGTCCAACATCCTGAATATCATTCTCGTTATCCAACATTTTTCGTAATATGCTCATTGTCCAACATCATCGATAACTTTAATTGAAACTGTTTGGTTGTTAGAGAATTTGAATTAATTTCGAATGTAGGATGTTTGAAAAATATAGTAACCTTTCTTAAAAGGCGGCCCAGTAGAAACAATCTCTCTATATTTCATTCTCTATACTAAGCGATTTTTTTAATAAGCTCATTGTCCATCATCCTTGCAAAACAAGTAGTGCACATCTACTCATTTAGGGCTACAAAATAATTATAAGATTTTACAAAAACTTTTATTGTAACACCTTAAGACAGTGCTCAAAAACATGCCCTGTACTTTAATGTCTACAGAGGAGTGTGCAGATATGACTTACTATATGAAACCTATTCAGTGAGGACTTAAGACTTAACGCTTATCGGAGAGGGGGCGCTCATTAGAGAGAATATGGTAGTATAAATAAATAAATTACATTGGCAAAAAAAATTAATTAGTCTTTCAATTCTTTAAGTTGCGGTTAAAATGAGCAAAAAATAAATTGAAGATCTGCTTAAAAATAGTGAAAGAGTAAATAAAAAGAAGCATATTTATTTTTTCCTTGCCAAGTCAAATAGACTAGTTGAAAAAAATATCGGCTGATCAGATTAGCGAGGGTTAGTAACTATAAAGTAGGCAAAAAGCAAGTAACAAATATATTTGCGAAAGAAATTCACGAACAAAAAATTAAAACTTGAAAATGTAGGGAAAAAGCATCCATTTTTGCCAATACAGTCGAGTCTCGATACAACGAACCCCCAAAAAATTTGTTCCCACCTCGGGTCCGACACTTTTTTTAGCTCGATTTTTGAAGCTTTTTGCCAGTTGTATTCGGTCAGTCTAGTCCGAAATATTGCAAGGATTTAGATTTTACCGATCGTTTTTGTACATAACAACAGTTTTGCCGAAAAGACCCGCGGGTCTCGTTTATCCGACACCTGATTTTTAAAAAACAACTGGCAAAAGTCTTCAAAAATCGAGCTAAAAAAGTGTCAGACCCGAGGTGGGAACGAACTCGAGGGGGTTCGTTGTATCGAGACTCGACTGTATATGAAACTATACATACCAGGAAAATATCGACATTTTTGAAAAAAGCGATTTTTAGCAATTTGAAAAGCGATTTGGGACTAAATTGTATTTATTGCGCCAAATTGTTTAGTAGACTAGTTTATTGGGTTCTTGTCGGTTATCCGGATTACCTCTAACATACATGTTTTATGATCCTTTTTTTGATTAATTTTAATTTGAGTCCTATTTCATAGACATAAAACTGTGGTGATTACCTTTATAATAAGGATAACCGACAAGCAGGGTGGTTAACTCAAATTTCAAAAAAGGTGGCGAAATTTCCCAAAGGTGGCGTTTTAACTAAAAATTTTCTCAAAAGGTGGCATTTCTAAAGAAACGTAAAAATATGAACATCTTTATTCCCCGAGCAACTCCCGATAATAGCAAAAGGAACTGAATTTAACAAAACCAATTCTGCGAAAATCATGAAATAAGGAAAGAATGTTCTGCACATTTTGCCGAATTTTGCACAAAAATGCTACCTTTTGCTTTTCGAAAAGGTAGCAAAAAATTTCAAAAAGGTGGCCTGAAGGTGGCATTTGCCACCCTGCCGACAAGACACAATTTTAATCTCATTTTGCCATGTTACTGTTTTACAAGCTTTTTCTATGCCGAGATAAGTAGTAGCAGTGTTTATTCTGCAAACCCTTTGATTTATAACCATAATAAACAATAATAAGAAGTGAGATTTGTTGTAGTTGTTGTTTTACATGAAGTAGTTGTTGCACTCGTCCTGAAGTCGCTCTGCATTTTCATCTTTCATGCTCACAATATTTTCCTCAATGGCTTCTTTGCGATCCTCCACTATCTCTTTATGTGCAAAAGTGATGTGGGAGTAGACGGCTGATCTGCTAAATGACTCAAACGACTTGCCGCACAGTTTGCACTGGTACAGAGGAATATGCAGGTGTCTGAAATTCATCAATTGGTTGGGTATTGATCCGGTAAAAAAAGTGACTGACCTGGTATTGACATGGTTGAGGCGGTTGGTGACCCTGTTCCAGACCCTTTCTCCACACACTCTGCATTGAGCCCTGTCTTCATTGCTAATGTGAGCTGATGGACCATTATTATTGTTCAGGCTAGCCAATTGAGCCGAGAAGTTAGGAAATGGTTTGTAAGGGTCGATGTAGGGCGAAGGGGGCATGCTGTTCATTACAGAAGATGAGGAGGAACTGGGGAAGTCAGGTTGGTGGTCTTCAGTTTCCTGAAGCCGGCTTATTATTAAATTGTCTGACTAAAACAAATCAACCTATTTAGAGAATATCTAATCTAATAGGTTTCTTAGACGTCCTCTTTAAACAGATTTGTCCTTTTTGGAGCCCCAAATCTTTTTTATTGTTTGAAAATAACAGTCAAAATCTTTTTTTTATTAAAAATTGCAATAAACACTGGATAAAATGACCTTCTCCTTTAAAAATAGTCAAATGTCCAAATTATTTTTTTTCTGAAAAATATCTAAGAGCCCTGTTTTAAAATTTCTACAAAATTCCTATCATAGGGGCCTCATAACCATATGGGTCATAGACAGGTCTGCCAACTCAAAATTTTGAAATAAAGTACATTTGACCATTTTCCTTCAAAAAGCCATTATAAGTGGTGCTTATTGAGTTTTGAGCGTCAAAAATAAATATTTTGACGTAAAATCTAAAAAATTTCTAAAGATTTAAGGTCCCAAATAAGGTACAACTCTTTAAATAAAGTACGTTTCGCAGCCCTGGTCATAGAAGATACCGTATTTTTCCGAATTGCCGCACAGTCTCTAATAACCGCACACCCTAGAGGGTGATTGAAAAATAAACATACATGTGCGGCAATTAGGAAAAATACGGTATGCGACTGATATATGACTCTTCCAATGTAGTTACCCTGGTGGCCGCTTCAAACTGGCAATTATAATAGGATAAAATAAATACATGTGCTATCCTTTTTAGTTATTAACAACTGGCCAGTATAGAGAGGATAATATAAGACTCGGAACAAAAAAGTTGAGGAAGACTATTATGGTGAGGTGTCCCTTCAAAGACTACGGTTTTCGACCAAAGCGTCATTTCCGAAATTTGAATTGGCGGGGGGTAGTTGTAGTTGAGTGAAAGTCGGCTAATCTGTCCCTTCTTCAATGTCAAGCAACGTTGGGCTCGACAAGTGGTCGGTTTAAGATTTTTGAAAAAAAATTAGATTCAAACAAATAATACTTCATAAAAACTGTTGAATATTTTCGGGGTAAACAAAGATTTCGAGAGTTTTCGAAGTAAAAAAGTGTCCCCCAATTCAAATTTTGGAAATGCCGCTGCGTTCAAAAACCATGTTCCTTTAAAAGACTCTAACCAAATAAATAAAAAATTTCTGGCCACTATAGAAGGAAGGTTGTCCACCAGGCTACTATGGCGGATGGACTCTATTGAGGGAGTCGACTAAATATAGCCCATGTGACTAATATACCGTATTCTTCTAATAAGAGCCAACTTTCAATGAGGCCCCCTTTGCAACGATATGGTGTTTCCCTGAGGGACGCGAAGCAACCATGTATAAGGTTTGCAACTGTAATGGAGCCCCAAATCTGTACTATGCAATGGTATGGTCCTCTTCTTCTAATAAGGCCCCACCTCCAAACAGATGTTGAAAAATAATGTCAATGGGTCCTTATTAGAAGATATACGGTACTAACTTTTTTAAACGTTGCACAAACCTGCATAAGTCTTTGGATAGTGCTTGGAATCATAACAGCAGGTTTTGGATGGCTGGCTGCATCGGACAGAAGATATGCAGCAGCTGCATTTTTCTTCTCCATATACCGTTTCACTGCAACAATTTAGGAATTTTTCTTTGTTATTCTCGGTTGATTGTAAAACTACTACTTTTTCGAATTCTGGATCTCTCCTCTTTGGGCCCAAAACAAACATCTCTTTCCTGGTGGAGTTGGGCAGAGTAGTTGTGGTAGTTGGTCTCCACAAAGAGGTGTCACTGTTATGGTTCAGTCGCATATGTTTGAGCACTGAGGTGTTGGACACCTCGAAGAAGTCTTTGGGACATTGGGTGCAACGGAATAACGGCAACTTCAGATGTCTGAATTTGATGGTTTTTAAAGTCGTCCAGTGCTTGAGATTTGCCCGAATCAATTCAAATTAGTGATGGAAACGGGACGCGACGGTCCCGAAAGTCCCGTCCCGCCGAAGAAAATTTGTGCCAAAGTCCCATCCCGGTGGTCCCAAACTTTAAAAACAGAAGTCCTGGTCCCAAAAATCGAAAAAAATTCGGGAATTTTTTAAATTTTGTGTTTTTTTCCGTTAACTTATGATGTTTTTAGATCTTATATGGTTATTAAACTCTTGCTTGTGCACATTGTTTTCAATAATGACAGTGACACTGAAAAAAAAAACACTGACAGTGACATTGACACTGACATTGAAGTGTCAGTTCAAGTGAGCGCCTTTTTTTGAATGACACTGACAGTGACACTGACAATGTCAGTGCCACTGTCAGTGTCACTGTCAGTGTCATGTTAGTGTCGCTGTCATTTATTTTTGAACCTACATTTACAAAACAAACTTTATTGGATAAACAACCGAAAAAATACAATTCAACACTCAATCCATACATCACTATCATATTTAACATTTTCTTCTTCTTTATCCAGATCGACTTCTTCGACCAGCACTGGAATGAGCAAATAAACATAGCAGAAACAAAAGACTGTTATTAAGCTCACTGCTGTTCCCGCAGCTCTTGCTTTTTATTGACCCACTTTCGAAGCATTTACCGACTGATGTTGAACTTTTTGGAGGCAGAATGCTTGGAGTACTTGCAAGCGTAGTCGACGGCTCCCATCTTCTTTTCGACGGAATAGGCTTTGCGCTTTCGTGACGATCTTGACTACTGATTTTTGACGCCCAATTCGCTATCAGATTCACGCTCGAGATCGCTCATCTTGGTAACACCACGACAGAAGAATAACATGACTGTTTTTTTCGAACACAGAAAGTAAACTGTCTCGTACAAAGAATCATTTCCCTATTTTAGTCGGATTCGAAAACCTAATGCATCTCGTGACGAAACAATTTAAAAAAAACGATGCAGGTGATTAATGCATTAGGGGGTCTTCCATTAGAGAGGGGTCTTCTATTAGAGAAAATACGGTTTATGATTTCAGAAGCCACATAAACAACTGGAAACTAAAAAACTGCACCAACTGAATAATTTTGGGAAAAATAGTAAAAAAGCGAGGATTCTGGTTCCGAGACTCTTAGTGAGTAGACTGTTTTAGCGTCCGCAAACAAAATCCTCATTGTGTATGAGCCTTAACAGTTGGTTGCACAGTTAAAACAAAGTTAACTACTAACAAATTTTTCTAAAGTTAATTATCTAAAGTTATTTTAGTCCCGAACGGAACTTTTTTTGGTTTTGGTAAAATTTTTGAAAAGTCCTGGTTTCGTAATTTTTTTGTTAAAAGTCCCGTCCAGTGTTTCCGAAAATAACACCTACAGTAACACCTACACCTACTATTTGAACTCTACACCTACATTAACACTAAAAACGAAACATACCCTACACCTACACTTGAACTAAACATACTCTACACATACACTTAAAATGAAACACACCCAACACTTACACCTAATGTTTGGCGTCTGTAAGATAACAGTACGTTTAAGTGTTATCGTACTGTTTGCCGTACTTTACGGTTTATCAAGATTTTTCCTCTATCCTTGTATTTTTTTAGAAATATGTCAGAGTTTTCTCCTCTATCAGCTAGAGAGCAGAAAGATACAGTCTGGGATAAATTCACAGTGAAGCAAAACAGATATAGAATTATTCTAGGAAGCCCACATTTTCAACTCATGATATTTTTATTTGTATAATTCCCGGTAACGGATCATTCAAAAACATTTCAAAAAAAATTTACATCCTCTACAAAGTAATTACAGTATACAATGAGCTGAGAGTTCAAGAGATCAAATGAGGTCCTGTTCTTTTGACTGTTGGTTGATAATCCAGCCTGAGAAAAAATCCTTTCAATTGGTGAGCTGGTAGCCCGTATTGAAAGGACTTCTATGGCCAAAATAGCGACTGGTCCTAAACCAGCAAAAAATACGTTTGACCACATTGTGCCAAAAATTACCGTTGTCAACAAGTTTTTCCAGTATTTCAGAACATCGATTTTTCACTTGCCGTTTGGATTGACACTGACAACACGACTGAGAACCTTCTGCAGCCAAGACTTTGCACCTGTGGGATCCTTATGCAGTCGAGCAAACTGTTGTTCTTCCGCTGTTTTCGCTAACAACTGATCCAGTGTATCGTTGAGAGATCTTGTACTTAGTACTGCTGCTGTCCCACTTGGCTCAGGTTCCAATTGGACCTAAACTAAGTTGTCCACAAAGGATTTCTCAAACAAAAATATTTACCAAGTTTTGGATAGCACAAAGTGCAGATTTAGAGTCAACTTCGCTAAGACGGCATGCATTATTTACGGCTTGAAAAAAGACATGGTAGTGTGAGTTCAGACAGTACAGTATTGAAAATAGTACGGCAAACTGTAAGCAAAACACTTAACGTACAATTTGCCAAACACTTTGTACCGTACAGTACGGCAAACAGTACGATAACACTTAAACGTACTGTAGTACGCCAAACAGTAGGTGTAGGTGTTGGGTATGTTTCATTTTAAGTGTATGTGTAGAGTATGTTTAGTTTAAATTTAGGCAAAGTGTTGAGTATGTGTAGGTGTAGGTGTTATTTTCGGAAGCACTGGTCCCGTCCCGGTAGTCCCGAAATTTCAATATTTACGTCACTATTGCAAATATAGGGGTTCTTTCATTTCAAAAAATCCTTTTTTTATAATTTTTTTTCAATTTCAATAAAATACGCTTGCATAGTAATATTAAATAAAAACAGAAAGCATAAAATAAAACATCGAATAACCCAGAAAACATAAAGTTTAAGAATTTTTTTATCAAAAATTTTAGTACAAAATTTCAAAAATCAAGTTTTTTCTTTGCTAGATGGAAAAGAGATTTTTACATCGGAAAATTGACTAAAAATTTTGTTTTTTTTGTGAAAACTCTGGAACAGAAAGCAGAATCTCAAAAACACCAAAAAAAAACGATTCCAGCTCTGGTAGATGTTGAGTGTAGATGATTTACACTTTTACTTTTTGGTACTTTACTTACCTTGTGTTAACATGGTGCATTAAACATCCTCCAGTTATGTTCACCTAAAAATGCATTGAAATACATATATTTTTTAAAAAATATCCCTTGAAATTTACCATTTCATTGCACTTGCGACACTTGATTCGTTGAATTTTCTTTGGTTTTACTATACTGCTCAAACTTCTAGACCAGGCTGGATCGCTTCTTTCATGGTTGTTGTTGGCAAGATTGTAGTCCTTAAACAGAAATTTGTGAAATATAATTATGTTCTATTACTATTTACCTCGTTGCTCTCATTCATCTCAGATATTTCCTCCTCCTGGCAGTCCTCCTCAGAGCCGGTGTTCATGGGTTGGCTAGAGGTTGTGGTCCAGTTGAACTCTCCCTCTTCTTCGTCCTCTTCCTGTTGCTGTTGGTCCATGAAATCCTGATCAAAAGAGTCCTGCTCTTCCATTTTGAGCATTTTGTTGCAAAAGGCTTCTACGGCCTCAGTAACTGTAATATTGCCTCTGGATATGCTCAGGTCCGAAGATCGCAGTTCCTGAAAAAGTAGGGTAATATTTTTGTGGTAGGCCAAAAAACAAGAAAAAGACTTATTAAGACAGATTTTTAGATGATTTTTTCGTCGTTATTCGCATTTAAAATAATTTTGTGCTATTCAAAGATCCTTAAAGTGCTGACGAAGGTATGTACCGAGTGAAACATCTGTTGGTCCCTGTTGTTTTTTCGCAAAACTTTATTTTTTGCCTTGGTACTCCAAGCTGATTTTTTTCAACTAAATATTTTTTCCTATGATGTAACCAATAGACCAAGGCGTACTTTTTCGGCATGAATACACACAAGAATAACAAGTCTACTGATTTTAAGCTTTAATCATAACTAATGGGACTTTTTTTATGAAAGTATGACTTTTTGGGGCTCTTACAAAGTAGAACATCTATTATATGAACTTACGTCATTGGGTGCCACCATTGCCTGTCTTCGCTCAGGCACTTCTTTCTGCATCAAGGGTACTTTGGATGGGATAGTTGGTGAAGACGAGGAGGAAGAGCTTAGTTTAGCAAATTGTTGCATTTGTTGTTGTCTAGCTTCAGCCAATTTGTTTCTACCATTGCTACTGCTTATGGGTACTTGCGTTTGAGGGGTCAACACGGGGCTGTCATTGTTGTTACCATTGGTCTGACTGGTCATAGTATTGTTTTGTGTTAACTCTTCAGATTCCACTTTAGCTGCTACAGGTGAGGCATCAAAGCAACTGGAGCTTGTAGTGCAGCTGGTGGTCGTGGTGGGTGCAGCTGTTTGGTTGGTTAATGCTTCACGCATGTACTCCTGCACCTTCTTCTTTTTAGCCATCACTTCTGGGGTTATTCGACAGCGGAACTGAATATTTTTTTTAATTAAAAATAAAATTTACAAAATAAAAATTTTTAGACCATAAAAATTGACTTACGGAAAATACTTGAAAGCGATGGTCCACTTCCATGTGCTTGATTACAGCGAATTCGGTAGGAAACTTGGCAAAGTGGCATTTTTCACACTCGTACGGCAAACAATCGTAGTGCTCGGATGCTAGATGGGCCTCCAGGTCATCGGCACAAGGAAAAAAGGCAGGTGTATTTTGACATAATCCACACTCCAGCATTTTTTGTCCAAGTCAAATAAGGTCACAGCCACGATCAAAGCTGAAATAAAAAAAAATTGATTTTGTGGTTGGAAAGTATCCAAGCACAATGATCAATTTGATACTAGCTGTTCAACAAAAATAAACAAATTATTTAGTAAACACGTTCAGATAGATTTGAAGCTAAAGCCCCAGAAAAGTTGTTGTCCCTATTGACCTATCCGGGGCCATTTTTCCCTTTGGTCCCCCCTTTGGTTTTTTTTTGAAAATTTTGATGTGAAATTTGTGAACATTGTGAACACAAATTGAGCCTAGGCCTAACCCTGGAGACATTTTGGAAATATTTCACATCAAAATTTTCAAAAAAAACCAAAGGGGACTAAAGGGAAAAATGGCCCCGGATAGGTCAACAGTGCCAAGTTGTTTTTTGGACGTTGTACAGGGTGGGGCAACTTTTTCTCATGAATGAATTTTGACCATAACTTTTTTAATTTTCATGATTTTTTAATGACACGATGACACTCCAGGCAATCGAATGACATCTGATTTGTAAAGAAACGTTTATTTAAACACCCCAAATTTTAACGGACAAAAATAATTATGATTTCACTCATATTCCTCATTTTCACTAGGGACAGAAGCTATGCGACATATCATATCGCATAGAAGTAGAAATTTTTGGTTGAAATATCGTATCGCAATATCGCATCCTTTTCAAAATATCGCATCGCAATTACTCACTGCCGAAAATATCGCATATCGCATTTTTGAAAATTTCTGCCTCTAATTTTCACCACTTTAACTAGTCAAAAATTTTATTGAGTGCTATGCGCAATGAAAACATTTTTGCACCGTCTTATAGCGCAATCTAAGAGCTACAAAACCTATTTTACAGAATTATTTTTGAAAATTTGAGTGCTGAGATATGGCTTTTTTGGAAAAAATAAATTTCTTTAAAAATGACCAAAATCGAATTTTTCCAATTTTTGGGATTACGGTCATTTTTTCACAAAAAATAATTTTTTTGAAAAGGAGGAATATGAGTGAAATCGTAATTATTTTTGTCCGTTAAAATTTGGGTGTGTTTAAATAAACATTTCTCTGCAAATTAGATGTCATTCGATTGCCTAGAGTGTCAGCTTTTGAATAAAAATAAGATCATATTCAAAATCATGAAAAATAAAAAAGTTATGGCCAAAATTCATTCATGAGGAAAATTGCCCCACCCTGTAAAATAGTTTTTTATGCCATTTTTCTGTTATTGGGCCGTATCAAATGAATGAGGATATACAGTCGAAATTGGATAAACGGCCACTCGATAAACCGCCAACCTCGGTAAACCGCCACCACCAACCCGTTCCCGTCCAATAAAATTACCCTCAACAAACCGCTACCTAACATATTTTGCAAAATTTTTCAAATTTCCGCCTAAAATCAGAATTTTTTTTGAATTTTGGCTATTTTTTTCTGTTTGTTTTTCACTCTTTGTTTGACTTCGTCATTTTTCTTTGTTGTTTTATCTTTTTTTAACCGATTAAATTGTGTTGCATGTTGTACTGAGTGGGCCATTATAAACACCCGAGTAAATTTTTGCCATAACTTTTTTAATTCCCGCTTTTTGCCGAGATCTTTTTTTTATTCGATAGAAGATCGAATGACACCAAACATTCTTTTTGTCCTGTTTTTTTGTTGAAAATTGCGAATTTTTCAAAAATGTGTCTTTTCAGATGACTTATTTGCCTCTGCAACGAGCAAAGTGCGTCAAATGGTTCATCGAAGAAGGAAAAAGCGTCACCGACTTCCGGCAGAGATACAGAAGAGAATTCCGTGCCAATTAAGCAGATCATCGAGTGGCCCACCCTGTATTTGTTTGAATAAGGGGTTCTTTGTATTGTGCGTTGACTATACTGATCAAAGTCCAATAAAATGGTACCCCAATAAACCGCCACCCTGGATAAACCGCCACCAAATCGGTGTCCCCAGGGGTGGCGGTTTATCCAGGTTCGACTGTATACCCATGTATATCGACTGTATACCCCAACGCTAGAATTTGAATTAAATTCTAGCTTCAATCCTAGCGGCAATTGTTTACTGGCCCTAATTTTGGCCACTGTGGCATGGGTTGTCAATAAACACAGGTGATTATAGGATAGCCCCAAACACTTGTTTTCGACATACCGTATTTTCTCTAATAAGGCGCCATGGGGCCTTATTTTTCAAACTCACTCCAGCACGGGGCGTTATTAGAGCATGGGGCCAGGGATGTGCACGGGCCGTTTTACGGGCTTTTTCTTTCGATTTGTTTGTCCATGTTTTTTATTTCAACAATATGCAAGTTACATGCCATAACAGCCCTAACATTCAGTGCTATCTTTCTGCAAGCTTCGGGCCGCGGATTTGCAGCTCTTTGTAAGGACGGATCGCGACGGGCAGTGAAAAAAGACCAAAAATCACGATTTTAGACTTTTTTCACGGCCCATCCTTACAAAAATTTGCAAATCCGCGGCCCGAAGCTTGCAGATAGATAGCCCTGAATGTTAGCTTCCAAATGGCATATAACTTGCATATTGTCGAAATAAAAAACGTGGATAAAAAAATCGAAAAAAAGCCGTAAATCGGCCCGTGCACATTCCCGTGCGCATGGGGCGTCATTGGAGCATGGGGTCTTTGTTCAATAGGTGCTAAAGGCGTTTTAACTTTAAACTTTTAAAAAATTATTTGACGCTATTTAAAATAGTTTTCACTCTAATGGTGTCTGTAAGAGTTCACTAGTTGTCGCGTACGATTTTTGAACAGGGACTCAATTTTTCTTAACATCGGTGCTTTAACTAGTAAGTAAAAAAGTTTTCAGTTACAGGATTGTCTAGTCTAGTGTTAGATTTAAAGTTTTTACTCGAAAATTTAAAATTGAAAAAATTTAGGTATACATTCTGAGGGCAATTTTTGCGTAAGGCAATTTTTTCTGACGAGTTTATTTTAATCATAACTTTTTAAATTTTTAATACTACGACAAGATATTTTTATTCAAAAGCTGAAATGTTGGAAAATTGGTTGGTACCAAACTTGCCTAATAATCTTTACCAGAACAGACACATATTTAAACAGACAAAAAGAACGACATTTTTTTACCAATATTCTTGCTCAGCACCTTTTCCATTTACTTCTAGGCAATATTCTAAACGGGTTTTTTAGGCTGCGACTCAGTGTTGTAAATCCCGGCACCGGCGAGAATTCGGACATTTGTTTCGAGCAGTTATTGATATCACCAGACCAAAATAAGGTAGCTTACCGTATTACCTTTTTTGACTTGATGTGGAGAGCGGAAAACATTTGGAGCTTGCTGAGAGCGGAATTTTGCATCTTTCCTTCTTGGAACTTGAGCAGCAGCCGCAGAGAATTGATTTGACCCCATTTGCTTTGAGAGCTGATCCAGGTCTGAGTTGAACATCGACTGCTTCTTGCATTCTTCCACCACTTCGTTTAGAGTGACCTTTTTATTTCTGCTTCGGCCCTTTCCATGAGTTGGATGCATCTTGCTCTTTGACCACATTGATCTTTCATTCCGGAAATGAGAATGAGGCACTTGTGATCTTCTTCATCCATAGCACCGAGCTTGGCCAGATCCACCGAAGCACTGATTTGAGCAGCAAAGGAGATGAGATCTTGACCACCATTTTAGTCCGTGTATGATAAGAGAGCGAGTTGTAGCAAAGAGAGATTTGAGAATTGCCACCACTTCTTGATACGGATTTTCATAGGCACCTTTCGGCTGAACTGCATCGGCGTATTTCCTGAAATCGCACTCGGATAGTTTACCAATTAAAAGTCTGACCTTTGATTCATCCGAGAGCAAGGCACCATCTTTTTCAATGAGAGCCGAATAGCGAGCATACCATTTGTCGAACGTGTGGTCTTCCATCGGATTGTAGACGAACATTTCCATTCGGGCTGAGAGCGAAGAGACCAGTTGAAGAGTTGGGTTTGCTAAGCCACCAAGGGTGATATCGACTTGAGGATTGAGATTGGCCCCACCACCCAAGGCTTGGAACATTGCTTTGAGAGATTGGAGAAGAAGCTGATTTTGCTGAGCTTGAACCTGCGCTTAAGCTTCGAAGATTGCTTTGATTTGGTTCAGATCCATTTGACTGCGCCAATTTTTGTGTTCTTAACAGCAGAGATAGAGAGTTGCAGAGCAAACCAACAAGATTTATTTCAACGGAACGAATGATAACAATTAATAGCAGAGTGACACCAGTCAACAGAAGACTCGATGTCATGTCAAGACATAATAATTACGAATAATATTTCCACACAACAAGCATTTTGGTTTTAACAACCCGTTTTCAGCACAAAATTTCGGTTGAATAGCAATGAATTCGTTAAACAAAAACTTGAGACGGTTTTCGCAAACGGTTTCCGGAAACAAAATACATAAAACTTAATCAAGTGCTAAAGTGAGAGGAAGAACAAATAGAATTAAGAGTGATAGTGAAAAAAGTCATTGGATACACTAAACTTGAGAGTGAGATTGAGAATGAAAGGAAAAGCCGCTAATTGGACGCGTGACTTAAAAAATCGGTTCAAAAATTGGACCGAAAATCGGTCCGAAAATCGGTCCGATTTTCGGACCTCTTGTTTTATGCATTTGGACACGGGCTAGGAATAAAAAAGTTAGTCATTTAACCCTTTCTACAAAGCGGCACCGGCATGGTGCCGTGTTAATTCACAAGGGAATTTTAAGGAGCTGGATAAGTCACGGTTACAGGGCCCATCCACTGCAGCGTACCAACAAGATTTATTTCAACGTGAAATTCTCACCAACTTAAATGCTGCCACGCTGTTGCCTTCCTTAATAAAACATTCGATGCAATTTGATTTCTCTACAGTTACTTAGACCATGGCTGAACAAAAAAAGTTGCTTTTAAATAAAACAAGTTTTCAACGATTAGAACGGCAACAACATTGAAAAGTTTTGGTACCAATTAATTTTCAAACATCTCAGATTAAAAAAAAAGATTTTGTCGAAACATTGAAAATTAAAAATAGCTATTAGTTATTAAAAATAGTTATTTGCCAAATAAACTCGTCAAAAAAATTGACTAACCATTCACTGTAAATTTTAATTTAATTAATTAATTTTTATTCTGAAAATGTTCAACAATTATTTTGAAATTATTTTTGTTTACATTAAAATTTTTATCAAAATTTTGATCCATCTACTAGTGGAGCTCAGCGTTGCTTGAAGATGCCATATCGTACGAGTTACCGACTTCTACTGCACTATAACTACACCTCATAAGATCATGATTTTCCTAGACCAAGACATAAAATGTTAATTTTAAATGCGAATAAACATCATTCAAAAAAGATGTTCGGAGTACAAAAGTGTCCCCGCAAATTCAAATTTCGGAAATGTCGCTTAGAAACTACAGTCAAACCTCGTTATAACATACCCTCTTGGGACTGACCCTAGGGGTATGTTATATTGAGGGGTATGTTATAACGAGTTTCGACTGTATAGTGTTTTAAAATGGCTGCAACTTTGTCACGAAAATTTTCAGAACAGAGCGCGTTGGATGCCCTAGTCATAAAGTTAGAAAACGCTTCCTGTTCAGCTAAAATTGCTGATATAGCGATATATTTACGCTATTTTCGATATCTTGATTGTGTTTGATTATAGTTGCCGCTTTACTACATAAGGCTAGGTTCGATTCCCGAGGCGCATGTTGTATTAAGCGTTGACTATATCATTCTCTCAAACAATACCAAAATTTTTTTAATAAAGTACGAAAAATATTGGGAAGTGTTTAACGAAAGATCGAAATCAACTACTCAAACCAAAATTTTCAAAATAAAAGACTACAAACATTGATTGATTTAAAGTTCATACACACACAGAAAAGGAGAATTTTGAGAGCGACATTAAAGAGCTGTAGTATTTGCAAAAATACACAGAGTTTTGCGATAGTAGTAGCCAGTACTACCTCCGCTCAAACCCCCTCTCTCTGCCCTTGTCTAATGCACGATGGACGACAGGCAGCAGCAGCAGGCTTAGCAGCAGCAGAGACAAACACACAGCGCAGCCAAAAAAATTTCTCCCCCCAATCTTAGTGGGCTGTTTTATGACATTTTACGAGCTGGTCGGGTCTTTTCCCATTTTTCTGGGTGCCTTGGTTTTTTTCCCGCTTTATTATGGGAGGGGCAGGCCTGCTGTGTTTGAGTCCCCCTCTCCTATGCTCCCCCTCTTCCCTGCTATTGCTACTTTTATCAAACAGGCTAGGGCAATCGATTTTTCAACACCCTACTGCTCCCTTGCCTCTACTCCCCCCATTTACTGGCTGCAAAAGAGAAAAATAGACGCGCATATAGAAGGGAAAGGTATTTGAAAATGAAGGCACTTCAAAATTGTAAAAAAGTCTTAGTATTGATGGAGATTAAAAATGATGCGAAGTTGTCAAAAATGTAAAAAATCTGGGAAAAAATATGTATTTTTTAGTTTCTATCTTATCTGAAATTTAAAAAATCAACTTCAAACATTTTTTAAATAAAGATATTGTTTGCAGACACTTTTGCAAAAAAATTCTTTCTAGCCTGAAATTATTTTGCTGTGAAAAAATTTTGATCTGAAAAATCCAACTTACGGTATTTATTTTAATTAGGGTTCATAGGGAAATTTCGTATTCTGGGGGGATAGCTGCGTGGGGATATCTATCGAATACCCTCCTGCCCACCCTAAGGCTTCCTGATCCTTTAAAAACTATTAAGTTAAAAAACACCGGAACTTAAACCTGTAACCTTTAAAAATTGGAGGAACAATTCACCGAATATAAATTCACCTGGAGCTTTCATTAGCATCATGAGAAAAAAAGTTAAAAAATAGGACTTTAGATAAGAAAAAAATCCAGCAGAACTGGTGTTCGCGAAACGCTGTTGGCGAAACGGCGCTGGCGAAACGTCTTCTGACCATACTTGCACGTTTCGCAACATAGGGCACCAGCGCCAGGCTTTTCAAAACTTCGGCGCCGGCGCTGCAAACAGCGCTGTTCATTTTAAAATTTTGGCGCGGGCGCCGGGGTGCCAGGGCATAATAAAGGCGCCGCCGCCGGCCCCGGCGCCGGGCGCCAAGGTATAAATAGGGCGCCGGGGTTGTAAAAATTGGCGCCGGCCTCAGGCGCCCAGGGCACCGGCGGTGTCGCCGACGCCCGTGCAAGTATGCTTATGACCGAGAAATATGTGCTTGGATGGTCGAGTGGTTAGCGACTTCAGGTCGAGGTCTCGAATTCGACTCCCACCGTTAGCTTTTTTATTTGAGTTGGGGTCGAGCGTGGACTACTGATCGGATGTGGGCAAATGACACACCATTCGAAAGCTCAAAAACGGCTTATCAGATACTCAACAAAAAAAAAAAAGCTAAACGAGATGAACTCGAGACCTCGACCTTAACTCGCTAACTACTCGGCCATCCAAGCACATATTCATTATTCCAATTTAAAAGGATATAAAAATAAATGGTTTTAGCTCTACTTTTAAACCACTTTTTACCCTTAAAAACTAAAAGCAAAAACTAATATTTATCTCACTGAATTATCAATTATTTTCAGAGCGCTATGGAATGATATATTGGGTTTCTCAATATGGCGCGGTATGCTCATGCATTTCTCGTGTTAGGTGCGGGCATTTGGGCGTTATTCAAACATATTATTTCGCAGCACTAAAGTCAGAACTTTTCATTCGAATCAGGATTAAAACAAAATAAGTTTGCAGTCCATAGATAGATATTTGAGCAAGAGTCTATCGCGAATTTATGATCTCTGTAACTCCTTGAAACCTTTTGCGTCTGACAGGTGAAGCGTCGGAGAGATTTAGTAAAGTCTACCCTAAATAACTAAGCTTTTCAAAAACCCCGTTGAGATCATAATCGACTAAAAAAATATTCCAAACAATCCATGAGCAACCAGCTGGATTGTATCTATAGCCGAGATGGATGTCATTATTCTATAGCAGATTGAAGATCGGTAGTTTTGGTAGTAAACAAACAACTAAAACATAAGGCCTGGTACTTGTCTGTTATGTATGCTTGCCTTTCTAATATTTTTGACTGCATTTTTTGTAATTAATTTATTGTTCGAATAAAAAAATTTTGTCTGGGATATTATTTACATTGGAGAGTACATACCTGTGTACGCCTATGGTGTCATCTACAGTCAGATCCCTCTATAAGATACGTCCTTGCGATCTGCTGCCAGGGGTATCTTTTAAAGTATTAGGTTGATCCAAAAGTTCTTAAGCACCTTGAAAAATTTATTTTCGATTTTTTATTCGCTTTTTTTCGTCGTTTCATCTCATCTGTTTTTCACAAAGAAGCAATTTTAACAGATCTGCAAGTTTATTTTGATTCGAAACCGATTAGATTCTTTGTTAAAGGTATTGGGAGATTGCAAAATGGCAAAATGTTGTTGATGTTGAGGGAGATTATTTTGTTGAATAAAGATTTTGGAGAGCTGTTTTGTTGATGTGACTTCGAGTGATATCTCCTCTGAATTAGATCTGCAAACATTGGAATGATAAACATCATGCTAAAATATTAACACGTTAATAAAAATCGAAAATAAATTTTTCAAGGTGCCAGAACAATTGATCAACCTAATACCTCAGCTCGTTTATACAAAATCTGTACCATATTTTTGTCCGTAAAAGTAAAACCTTTTAAAAAATTTGTTTTGTTTGATTTATTAATAGAATAAAACCCATCTGGCGCCGGCGCCGAAATTTTGAAAAGCCTGGCGCCACGCTGGCGCAGCCGGCGTCGGCGCCGGCGCCCTAATTACACCCTGGCGCCGGCGCCGCTTACGGCGCCGGCGCCGAAATGAAAATGCACGGCGACGCTTGCGGCGCCGGCATTTGGCGCCGACGCCGTTTTTCCCAAACGTGCAAGTATGGTTGTATATCATAGTAGCGTTGAAATTTTGGTTACGGCTATTCATCAACTATTACCTCTGTAGAAAGTTCCTCTGAGGGAATAGCAACACTGGAAGGCTTAAAGTTTTCAGGTGTGCTAGAAAGCATGGCAGTGAATGTTGGTCGTAAAAAGTCATGGCTCCATCCAGCATAGAAGGATGGGAATACACTGAGCTTTTT
Organism: Ditylenchus weischeri; assembly: GCA_029231635.1. Taxonomy (NCBI): domain Eukaryota; kingdom Metazoa; phylum Nematoda; class Chromadorea; order Rhabditida; family Anguinidae; genus Ditylenchus; species Ditylenchus weischeri. Next base: position 42,075 of record JAMRYI010000326.1, read on the forward strand.
CATCATCATCTGTTAATTCTGTCAGCTTAGCTAAAATTGTTCACATATTTAAAAACGAAGAGGATTACCGGTGAACATCTAGTTATTCCAAAAACCGGAAAACCGAAATTATAAAATATATACCAATTTTTTCAATAGGCCGACATGTCGGGTTATTTTCGGATCATCCTCAGGGTGTCGAGTTATTATAGACTGTTGGGCTATTTTTCGGTCAAATTATATTCAAAAAGACAACAAACATCAGCATTTATCACAAAATGGTAAACAACAAAACAAACAATGAGTTAACTTCATCCATCCATTATCAAATCGAGGCTGTCATCAGTTTGGTAGCCGTTCTCTTCATCTTCCTCTGCATCGATTTCATCAGCCTGTTCTCGCTCCATATCCAGCCAAGCCCTTGAATCTTGAAGCCTCAGTCGTCCTTGTGGCACTTGTCATGTTCTATGAAGCAGTGGATTAGATGGTCTTCGCTTCCATCATGACACATAGTGATTCCTGTCAAAATTAAAATAAAAGTTTTATAGCATTTGATAAAGTTACCTAGAAACGACTTTGCAGTCATCTCCTTGCTCAATAATTCCTGCAATGGATATCAGCTCAGTAAATGTCCATAGAACTGCTTGACGACTACCTCCTGTTCTCCGTTCCATTCTGTCTTGATTCATGATCTAATTGCTGTCAATCAACATGACATCTGTAGCCTAATCAAAATGATGTAAAAAATTCTTGAACATGTCAAACGTGGGTATCCACTACGAATGTATTTTTCTTCCAACGCCGACGAGACGCTTTTTGTCCTATTTAAACCCCTCTTGATTTTAACAATTTAACAAATAGGGGGGACCAAGGCAAAAAATGGGAACGGATTCTCCAGTAGTACCGTAGCGAATTATGGTATATCGAGGTATCTACCATATATCCTACCAATCCTACGAAATTTAAGTTCTATCGAGTATTTATCAAAAACAGGTGACCAGGTTTTTTATTTCAGTTAGTTTCAGTCAAAAAGCACTTTACCACCAAACCTGTGCATTTTTATTTAAAGAAATATTTCTAAAATGTTCGTTAGATTTTAGAGGTCATTTTGAGTACTACATGCCTACAACAGTAAATAAAAATTGTGTTCATAAAACAAAAATTAATTCAAAGCTTTCCACAAAAGATATGATGCCCGTATCATATCTGTGAATTACATGTTATTCAGCTAAAAATAGAAGGGGAAAGAGAAAAAAGTGCATTTTTACAAATATCAGTCAGAAATTTGCTTGTATTGATTGCTTGTCTATGAATCGTCGAGATCCTGAGTATTTAACCGTAAAATGTTGGGGTTTGGGTAAAATGTTTAAATTTCACTAGTCATGAGCTGAATTCGACATTTACAGTGAAAAACATTGACCGTATTCTCTAATAGAGGGGCATGCCTTCTATTTTCCAACCCCCTCGGCCCCTGCCCTTCTATTAGAGAGTGCCCTTCTAATTTTCGACATATCGGCATATCTTTCTTATCAATTTGAGCATTCTTTCTTACCAGTTTACCGAATAGATCACATAGTATCTACAAGTACATCCGACAAAAATCTTTATTTGCAAAGCAAACAATAACCTGCACCCCAACGAATCATTAGTCTTATTTAAAATTTTCTCTTCCTGATGCTTCACGTCACTTTCTTCCGATATCTGAGCAGTCATCTCATCTCTTGCTAACTCAAGCGTTGCTCTACCGTACGGTGCCGGTAGTTCTCCTTCCGCATGACTTGAAAGATATATTGAAAAGCACTTTTGCCGAAGCTTTAACCATTCAACTATTCACTTTAAGTAAAAGGCCATCGGAGCTTCTTTCGGATAACTTTATCCCTTTTATTTTTTTCAACTGGCGTATCTTTTCCTTGAACTGAGAATTCTAGCAAACATTAGTCGTCTTAATAATTACAGCGTGGTCAAAAAATGTGTCAGCTCATGTTAGTTAAAGATAAACCTGAAAAAGGTATAGAAAAATGACCAGGGATACCCATACATTTTTCAACCCCCTTCACCCTTGCCTCTCTATTAGAGACTGCCCTTCAAATAGAGAGTGCCCTTCTATTAGAGAGAATACGGTATGTATTTTCAAAATTGAAACCATCTGCAGAAAAAGGCAAAAAAGGTACACAGGGTTTTTCAATATCGCTCAATTACTACCATATGTGCCCTTGTTTAGTGAAATGATGATAAATGTAAAGAAGAAAATAAGACAATGCATTGCAAACCATGTATCAGAAGTACAAAGTTACTTTAAATGTGCACGCTAAATACGATTTTTGATGTCAGATTGAACTCAAATGCATCACTAAATTCAAACTCAAAATTGGCCTAATCTAAAGTCAGAAAAAGTTTGTTTGGAGACGTATTATATGGAGTGAGAATTGCCGGGAGGGTTAAATAGACGTATGTTCAAGACACCCATGTAGGATGGTTAAACATATTAGACAAGCACCCATATGGTCCGATTCACCATTAGTATTCGGGTAGCTCGATCTATTCTTAGTCCCCGAGTGATTCGATCAGTGGTCCAAGGTCGACCTTGATCAAATACATAGCAGCTATGACACTTTTACTAATGGCCTGTTCACATACTGAGAGTGAGGGCGTATTCACAATGACCCTTACTCTCACTCTTACTCTCAGGTGTTCACAATGCTTTTTTTTATTTTGCATTTAAGTAACCATTTTAATATTTTATTTTTTAAATTTGTTTATAAGATTGCAGATTGCGACCAACTATTGTGAAATATAAACTATATTTAAATTTTAGTAAGCAAAAAAACTGGTGTGATTTAAGACATTAATCGTCTATTTCTCCTTCGGAATAGGTTGAAGACGAAGAGATGGAAGATGGATGCCATGAAGATTTTCTGGAAATGGAAAGCGCAAGCAACTCTTTACAATCAGCTCTATGGGAATCCCTCCTCGGAATCCCCCTGCACCTTCACGCAAGCGAAAACTAAAATCAGCTGGTGTTGAGAACGCTATTTTAGACACTGTGAAAAGGGTAATCCTTTTTTGGGGGACAGAAATACTTTTTTGGGGCAGATACGCTTTTTGGGACAAATATAGTGTTTTTGGGGCAAATTTCTCTCTTTTTTGGGACAAATTTATCTTTTCAGAAAAGTTCTGTGGAAAAGGTAAATTAGAACCATAAAAAAGCATATTTGCCGCAAAAAAGTGTATCTGACCTAAACCTATCTACCCCAAAAAAGTATTTCTGTCCCAAAAAAGAGAAAAATTTGCCCCAAAAAAGAAGATTACCCCTGTAAAAAGCGTAAACATACCAAGCGTTGAATTCTTCTCGTTGGCGCAGTCAGTTGATCACATTTGCAAACGGATTCAAGCGTTGGGAAATAATGGCAGCTTTACTCTCTTGGAGTTCAAAATAGATATCCAAAAAATTATGGCTAAATTGTGGCTCACACAAAAGGAGGAATAGATGAAGCATTGAGAGCATAAACTGATTTCAAGAATACCGTGAAACGTCTATTAATATACCCAGGTCTATTAATAAAAATTTTACGGTACATTCTAAACTATCCAATAAGCAATCTTTGGTCTTTGAATTTAAAAAGTCAAATATTACAATGATTAGTTAAATGCAAAATAGAAAAAAGCATTGTGAACACCTGAGAGTAAGAGTTAGAGTGAGAGTAAGGGTCTTCACAATGACAACTTACTCTCACTCTAACTCTCACTATGTGAATAAGCCATAGGTGAAGTCCGTGGTGGAGTGGTGAGAATGGTAATGTCAACTTATTAGGTCACAGGTCCGACTCCATATACCTATCTTTTTCAAAATACCGTAGGGTCATATCTTTAACACAAAAAGAGCCACAAAAGAGTTGTTACTTGGGAACTTTGGTTGTTACTTTGGGAAAAAGTTGTTACAGTTAATTGTTACTAAATGTGCCTTTTATCAAATATTTCTTCACAATCTTCGGCACACACATATTTTCAGCTGTAAGATTTATAGGATAAAAAAACGAGGGTGGCGTTAATTAATGAAGGTGCAGAAATGTGAAAAAATAAACATCAATATTTTTTGTGTGTTTCATTTTCATGTGTGCAGACATGTTTCATACAGTTTCTACTTCAGTAAAGTCAATTATTTTCTGTGCCATTCTGTGCTTTCCACTTTCACCCAAACTTGCAGCTGGTTATAAACCATAATACCCAAAACCTTCCTCTATTACTTGATAAACATCTGCAAACTTTTGTAAAAGCACAAAAGAAAATGTGCTTTTCCACCGGTTTTGCTCCAATTTTCATTCATTCAACGGCCAAATCAAAGAATAAAACTTTTTTTAAAGTCATTCATCAGAGTATTTGCTCCGAAAAATTTTTATTTTATAGTTAGCAATGGAGAGCCGTTAGACACTGATCCAAATTTTTTTGTTAGCACCCAAGCAATGAGTGGTAGATAAGCGAACTGCTAGGTCATAGGATATTTATTAATGAGTCACTTTCTCAGACTTTTCCAATAAAAAGCGATAATAACTGGTGGAGGTTTGCCTGGCCCCCCCCCCTTCTTTCAAATATATTGCAACGCCGATTAATTCCTCCTTAGTAGATGGGCCATTATTGTTGCAAAGGAGGACCTCCTGTTCCACTCCTACCCCAAATCCCCCCTGCTTTGATTGGAAGACAGAAGTTATGGGTGGGTTTGGGGGCAAGCCAAAGGCTATTACTTGTTGTTGTCGATCCAAACCTCTATCTATCTAGATTGCCTATCTGGAATTCCTCCACTTTAACGAGTGTTTGGTGGAGCAGTAGACCAATCTTTGACCCTAGCTTTTGGGAGAGGCACAAAGAGTTCTACTCTGGATTATTTTTGGGATTTGTTTTTGTCTAAGGATTTTTGTTTCATCTTGTAATATTTTTTTCCCTCTTAATTTTATAGAATACCCCCTGTTGATTTTTAAAATTTTTTTTCTAGTGTTTTGGCTTTTTTCCAACTTTTTCTTGTGTTCTATTATAGTGCTTCATGATGTGATTACCTGACAATGATAGGCTGATAGTCGATTTTAATACTTGCAAGACCATCGGTTTCTATAAGACAAAAAATGTCTATCGTGTATGAAATGAATAAATTAATCGTATTTCATAACATTTATTGCACCGAAATCTGTTTTTTCATCAAAATGGCTGGATAAATGCAAAAAATTAGGTGAGTGAAAAATTTTGAAAAAATTTTAAACAACAGGGAAGACGAAGGGAAAATTTAAAAACCCGGAAAAAAACAACAGGGGGAACAAGGCATACTTTTTTCGGGTTGACCACCAACACGTCAGAGCCACGTCTTTCAAGAAACCGGTTTAAACCAGGTCGCTCTAACGGGCGTCGTTACATGAAGGGTCATTACAGTCAGAGTTTTTTCTTCAGTTTACCCACTGATCGGTCGTTATTAACTACAGTTGACTGGAAAACGTGTAAGCAAAAAATTGTTTTCACCTACCATATTTGTTTTGTAAAGAACACGGTGGCTATAGTGAAGAATAGGGTTCCAAAAATCAGCTTTGTCCCCCCTGTTGTTTTTACAAATAAAACAACAAGGGGGACCAAGCTGATTTTTGGAACCCTATTGTTCACTAGCGCCGAACACGGTTTCAATAAGCCCACACCTTTGTCACACTATAAGAGAATACATAGAAGATATCTTAAGATCACTCAGTAGTGTTTATAGCCTGATTTTTTGCTCTAATTGTGGATCTTGATTTTCATTTTAAAAAAATACAAAATTTTTTCGTAACATGAACATGAAAACGTGTCAAAAAGAGCCTACCGTATTTCTTCTAATAGGCCGACAGTATCCAATAGCCCGACAGTCTCTAATAAAACCCGACACCCTAAGAGATGATTCGAAAATAACCCGACACGTAGGCCTATTAGAAGAAATACGGTAAATAGGTTTGTCAACCCGTCGAAATTTTTGACTCGACGGGTCGAGTTGAACTTCGAAAGTCAAAATTTTCTCGACTTTCGACGTGAAAAGTCGAAATTGACGCGACGAGTCAACAACCCTAGGCTAACGAGTTTATTTCCGATCGTCAATGAAAACTTTTGTCTGTTTCACTTTGGCCAGAGACTCTTTCGAAACTTGTTCAAGAAAGGGTTGAAAATTCTCTATGATATTCCGGACATCACGGCATATTCCGGCTCATTCAACGCTGTTGCTTTCCTGCCGACAAATGACGTGGAAACTGGGTACGAAGAATTGCTGGTAGAGGTCATTGCCCGAATTGCAAGTCAAAGTATTCCACCTGCAAATGTCGCCAATCTTAGAGGTACGATTTAAAAATATTGAGTGTTTTTCTTGCAATGTCTCAGTGTAAGAGTTTTTGTGTTACATAGAATTCACATACATTCGCAGAATAGATGAAAATGGACAAGAAATGGACCGTCTTTTTCCGGTGGAGTCTTGGAACTGCTACAGATCTGTGTTGGATGAATCGAGGACTAATAATGCGATGGAGGGATGGCATAAAGAGTTCCGAACCCGAAATTCTAAGAAGCGTAATACAAAGCTAAGTCATTTTATTGTTCGATTGAAAGAAGAAGAGCATACCACTTGGCAACTGGCTTTGAGGTGAGAGTTTAAAATTCGATTAGGTATCAAACTTCATGTTCAAGGCATGAAGCGAACCCAGCTGATCCACTGCGCAACCGAGGAAGCACTAAGGTCGGAAACGCCAGATTTTACAGCTTGTCTTTGATTACTCACATGTGGAGCCACAAAACTGTCGCCGCCTTCCTTATCTGAAAAGCTTGCAATTCCATATGTCAAAGTTCTACACAGAAGAGAAGTCAGAAGAGTTGGCGGAGGGAGTGCTTCCAGAAAAAGAGACGGAGAGCAATTTAAGTGATGCAGATGATAACGGTGATGATAACTGAATCAATATTCTTTCCCGCTTGTTATGTTACAGAAGCAATTATTTTGTGAGAGTTGTTACAAATAAAGTGTTTAGATTTGAAAGAGGATATATTAGTGGCCACATTAAGCAGTATTAGGGTTAGATGCTGTGTTTAGTACATAGAAAACAGTATGACAACAGAAAGTAGCCCCAGAGTAGCTTTGAGCCCAAAAAAAAGAGTAACTATTTGGTCCTCTTTTTACCGACCCGCTTTTTACCGGCCCTCTTTTTGCAGACCTCTAGTTGTCCAGTACCGCGTTGACTGCACCTTGTGTAAATATTGTCGTTTATTAATTTTTAAATCTTTACTTTTTAGCCAATTGATGCGTCGTCTTGAACGCAAAGATGACCAGCATGCCTGGGGAATTCCATCCAGGAGATGGGTTGTGCTAGCAGTAATATTCTACCTTGCCAACCAACTCGAGCCCAACGATGCTGTGGTATTGACACCACCAAACAGAAATTTGGCTCATGGCCGAAAGATCGAGGCCACCTTTACTTGTGGAGAAGTAAATGGCCAGCCTATCAGCGAGATGTATTGCACCATCGCTGGAGCTAGTCCCTACACTCCTCACAACCAATACTCCTACAGAATGATGGATGGTGAGGGCAAATACAAGGAAATGATGCAAAAGGAGTCTTTTCTCAGAGTAATACTCTTTGCTGATTATTATTTTCGGCCGAATTTCGGTGTACACCACACAATTTGACTTGGTCCCCCAAACTAATTTTTTTTAATTAAAAAACAATAATTAAAAAAATCAGCTGGGGGACGAAGGCAAATGCAGTGGGAGTGTACACCGAACGTCAGTTGGTGTGTATACAGTCAAACCTCGATATACCTCTTTTTGAAAACACGTGTCACTATATCGAGTTTTCACGTTTTTGACTTAAAATTTGTTGTCTTTTTTAAAACGGTCGGCAAAAACGTAATCTTTACGATATTTGGGACCGGACTGTCAGAACATAATTGATAAAAGACTTCAAAAATTAGGTTAGGTTGTGGGGGTGTCACTATATCGAGGTTTGACAGTACCGAAATTGTTCTTTATTTTTTAACCTCACAGCTTCTAGGGAGGCCAAAACTGCGACTTTTGCATGGCTAACACCAGCCAGGCCCATCCAGCATCGAACATGGTGGACGGCAGTCCAGCCTGGTACCAAAGTCCCCCATTGTCTAGAGGCATGCAGTACCGAGAGATCAACATCACCATCGACCTGGAACAGGAGTTTCATGTGGCCTATGTCTGGATCCAAATGGCCAACAGTCCTAGACCAGGTACTTGGATATTGGAGCACTCCGTGGATTATGGCAAGACCTACCAGCCATGGCAGTACTTCGCCTCCTCACCTGCTGAATGCTCTAGGGTTGGTTTTTTTTGATAAAGTTAACTATTTTAAAGTTGGCGCTTAGTTGTTTGGAATTGCGTCGTTGAGTCCAATTACAGAGGATGATTCAGTGATTTGCACCAGCGAGTTTTCCAGCATCCAGCCCATGGACAATGGAGAGGTAAAGACTTTATTTTTTTATGAGTAAGAAGCATTAAATCACAAATAATTTGTTTTTAGATTATGCTCAATCTACTGGAGAACAGGCCAGGAAAGAACAACTTTGGTGCCTCCAAGAAGCTGCAAACATTTGCCAAGGTGAGCATTTTATCATTTTTATGGCTATCCCACAAGTACTGATTTGCATTATTTCGTTGTGAAATTCCTCTTATGTTCGCAAACCTCGATTTTCAACTTGTCAAAAACGCCAATTATCACAGTCTTATTAAAGAAAACACAATGCTCGTACCATCAAATAGTTCAAAGAATAATTAGAGCCCAAAAAGTATGGTGCGCAAACGTTTCGTCAATTTTTTGCCTTGGTTCCCCTGTTGATTTTTTCCAACATTTTTCAATTTTCAATAATCAACGGGGCTGGAGGGACCAAAGCGAAAAAAATTGGAAAAACGTTTCGCCCATTTTCGAACAAATGTCCAAAAATTTTCCAAAAATGTCCTTTTACCAAAAGTATACCTTATTTGTACTGACAAGACCACATCGAAATCCCCCCAATTCGGGGAAATTTGAAGTCAATCGCAGGGTAGCCATCGCTACTTATTTATAAGAATTCTACTTATTTCAGTACCCCAGATCTTAGTTAAACTCTATGTTTAATGGTGAGCTACTCAGTTTTTTAGCCGAAAAATCGTTCAATAAAACATTCTCATTGCTCTGTCGATCATTTCCAGCGGCAGTCACCCTCGGAGAATGTTCTTTAGCATACCAATGTGGATTACGATCTGACCAGTAACGAAAATTGTGTCAATTAACCCCTTCACTCAGGTGAAAGCCTGCTTCATCGCTAAAGAACAAGTTCCCCAGTAAATTTGGATCAGACTTCAACCTCTTTAACATACCCTGCGCAAACAGTGGCATGTCGCCAGATTCCTTCAACCAAATAACAAATTGAGCCTTTTGCTGCTTGCTGTATGACATCTAAAATCGTATAAGCAACCAAAATAAGTGACTTTGAAAAAACATCGATAATTCGGCGAGTAGTGGACTAAATTTGCCGATTATTTTTTTAAACGCAATGGCAGACGCAGGGATTTAAAATGAATGATCGTGCGTAAAATATGGATAGCTGGGAAAAAAGTTACGACCAAAGCAAGTGTGGGAGAAATAGTTGGATCACCCTGTGCTTATTTTTGAAATTTTTTACGGCATCCCTGTTGTAAAACCAAAAATCGTAAAAACGAAAAAATGTTATGCTCTGAAATATAAACCCTAAAAGTAGAATGGTGCCTTATTAGAGAATTTCTCGACCTCCTCACTTCAAGCTAAAATTTATTAATTTATCCTAGTTATATCCTAGTTATTTTTGGGCCGAAATCAATACTTGACAGAATCAACGGAAAATTTAGAATAAAATAAGTAAAAGTGAAAACTATTTACAGGCAACCAATGTGCGCATAGTGTTGCTGAAACCGAAGACTTTGCAAGGCCATTTGATGGATTTGCATGGAGACGACACCCACCATCCACATGCTGATGCTACTGTTACCCGTCGGGTAATATATGTCTTTCGCACAGTCAATTAATACATTTATTTCCCATTTTGAGTACTTCTACGGTATCAAAGAAGTGTTGATGGGAGGCAGGTGTGTGTGCAACGGCCATGCTGACTCCTGTGACGTGCTGGATGTGAGTAGGCCAAGGACCTGGCTCTGCCGCTGTGAACACAATACCTGTGGCGACAGTTGCCAACGTTGCTGCACCGGTTTTGAGCAGAAGAAATGGAAGTCCAATCACGAGTTCGAGGAGTTTACCTGCGAACGTCTGTGTTTCTAATTATCACCTGGTTTGTAATAAAACTAATGAATTGTACAGCCTGCAACTGTCATGGCCACTCCCAAGAATGTGTCTACGAAGAAAAGCTGGACGAGAACCACCAGTCTCTTGACATTCACGGCAACTATTCTGGTGGTGGCAGATGTCTCAACTGTCGGGACAACACTGAGGGCATCAACTGCAACCAGTGCAAAGCTGGCTACTACCGTCCTGAAAACAAAGAATGGACGGATCCTGATGTTTGTCAAGGTGAGTCTTCTCCACCCTAGTAGTCATTAGAACCAAAAATTAACTGTGCAATTTTGCGTGTAATATACCACAAATTCCACAGTTAATTCGAGGATCTCATTCTGAAATCTTAAAAAAATATTTAAGCGTGTGTTTGTGACCCTACGAAACATACTGGCAATTGTGCTGAAGAGACTGGCAAATGCGAATGCCTGCCCCAATTCACAGGACCTGAGTGTGACCAGTGTGCTGAAGGATACTACCACCCGCCAGAATGCCGACAGTGCGAGTGCAATGTCAATGGAACCACTGGGGGCGAGTGTTTGGTGAGAATTTTCCTAGCACTTATTAAAAAAAGTAGTATAAGTGTTTTTTAGCCAGTAGATGGCAAATGTCCCTGCAAAGAAGGCTATAGTGGCACCTATTGTGAGAGCTGCTCTCCTGGCTACACCAACTTGACCGCTGGGTGTCCTGGTAAATATACGATTGCAATTTAATTAGTGATAAATGTGTTTTTGTTAGCATGCAAATGTGATGACACTGGCTCAGTCAATGAGGAATGCGATGTGAGCACCGGTCAATGTGCCTGCAAAAGCAACTTTGGAGGCTTGCAGTGCAATAAATGTGCCAATGGCTACTTCAACCATCCTGCTTGTGATTGTAAGTTTTGGTTTTGTAGATTTTAAACGCAAATAAAAATAAACGGAATTTTTTCACTCTTGATACAAAATACCGTATATCCTCCTACACCACATCCCCGCCCCTAAATTCTTGTGTTTTTGACCCATTTTTCGGAGATTCTTCCAAGGCAAGTTACTCCTCATTCTGTAGCTCATCTTACTGACTAAAAATTGAAAGGTGACTTGGCTCAGAGCTGTTTTCAAGAATTGGGTTGAAAACACCATGCCACAAACATGATTTTGAACCAAGGAGGGCTTCTATTATAGAAATACCGTAAAACCTCTAATAGTAGCCCCCCCTGATTCAAAATTGTGTTTTTGGCATTGTGTATTCTCTCCGTATTCTCTCTAATAGAAGCCCGGGCCTTCCATTTTTTAACTCCCCTCAGAGGGGGGCTTCTAATAGAGTGGGGGCTTCTATTTTTTCAACCTCAACAATTCCCAAAATAAGAGTGAAGAAAATATTTTTTGTTCACTGCCGTCAATAAATACAATCAACAAAAAATGTTATTTTATTTGAAGTTATCTTTCTCTTGGTATTCTTTTAAAAGGGGGCTTCTATTAGAGGGGGCTTGGCTAAAGTTCTTTATATCGCATGTTCCCAAAAGTGTGCCAAACATGTTTTCTACACGTTTCAGGTGCTAAAACGTTGAATCCCCATGGTTTGCAGTAGATTAATAAAGACCAGAGAAGCTCAAAAAGTAGTCAAAACACGCTTTGGGGAACATGCGATATAAAGAAGTCCTGTCGGGGGCTTCTATTAGAGAGAATACGATACCGTATTTCCTCTAATAAGGCGGCCCCCTCGACTTTGAGGACCTGTATCTCAGCCTAGAGTAAATATTTCGCAAAGCTGTTTTATGCTTTTCTTAACTCCCGCGTGCTCTCCCGATTGCACTTTTCAGATTTTGTTTGAGCACACAAAAATCTCGAGATCGAATTCCAAATTTTCCGTTTTTCGGGCATCCAAAAAATAAAGCGACCGTCCGCCTCATTAAAGTGAAAACGGTTATTGAAATAGTTTAAAAAAAATGCAAAATTACTGTTTTGGATTGTGACTGTGACCCCAGTGGAACGGAGGACGACATTTGTGACCAGACGTCTGGCCAATGCCTCTGCAAAGCCGGCTTTTCTGGTCGAAGATGTGAGCAGTGTGATGAGAACTATTTTGGATACCCCAACTGCAAAGGTGTTTTGAAAAGATCGCGTCAACAATTAACTAATTAATTTTTAAGAATGTGGCTGCAACGCCATTGGCTCCAAAAGTCAGAAATGCGATGCTACCAACGGCGAATGTCCATGCCATCCCAACTTCACTAGCCGAACTTGTGACAGATGTGCGGCCAAGTACTACCGCTATCCCGAGTGTTTGGAGTGTGGCTGTAATAGTGCCGGCTCCAAGGGTGTTACTTGCGACAACGATGGACAAGTTAGTCAACTCTGATTTAACATATCCAATCCAACTGAACTACTTTTCAGTGCTACTGCAAGCCCAACTTTGAAGGCAATCACTGTGACCAGTGCAAAGAAAAATTTTACAACTTTCCGATCTGCGAAGGTTTTTTTGTTTTGTATAAAGCGCCTCCATACATTTTTTTTAAATTTCTGACTTTAAGGTCAGTCCCGTTTATTATATTTTCCCGTTGACTACATTTGACCATTCTCATCACTTAGATTAAGACCCACAAATTAACTGTGAAACTCCTCGTGTAATATACGAAAAATTCCACAGTTAATTCAAGAGTCCCATTCTGAGTCAGAATGACCAAATATAGTCAATAGGGGCAAAAATATGCTTAATCCCCGAAAGTCAGAAATAAAAAAAAATTTATTTGGTGGCGCGTTATATCAATTCTTAGCATTGACCATCAAAATAACACCTTCAGAATGTAACTGTCACCCGAGCGGAGTCATCCCTGAGTTTGCTGGCTGCGACAAAGTGGCTCCGGGAGAGCTGTGCACCTGCCGAGAGAATGTGATTGGACGTACCTGTAGTCAATGTAAACCCACCTTCTGGGACTTGCAGCCGTACCACGAAAAAGGTTGTGTGGACTGCAACTGCAATAAGACTGGCACTTTGTCCTTGCTAAACTCCTGTGACCAGACCTCCGGCCAGTGCACTTGCAAGCGCTATGTGGCTGGTCAGAAGTGTGATTTGTGTGCGGACGGCTTTTACAACATGCAGGCCAACAGCCAGGTCGGCTGTCAAGGTAAGAAATTGGAGTGAAATTGCTATTGCAACTAGACTGTCAATCTCCTATATTCAGCATGTAACTGCGATGCTGGTGGAGCCATTGGATATAGCTGCAACCAAAACACCGGACAGTGTCGTTGCCGGCCCAGGATTCAGGGACTCAAGTGTGACCAGCCCATCCAAGACCACTTCTTCCCAACTCTTTGGCACAATAGAGTGGGTTCCCATTTACGAAACTACGCAGAATCGGGGTTCAGAGGGGGGATTCGAACAAAAAGGTCATTTCACGGTGAAACTTCGGTAAAGGAGCATTTTAGCGATTTTTTCATAGTCAACGTTTCAAGATTTTTTTTAAGTTGGTCCAAACATACGCTTTTCTAATTTTTTTTTCAAATTCTGATGCGTTTTTCGGATTCCTCATTGAATTTTGGCATGAAAATATTAGGTTTAGGCTTAGGCTCAGAGTAGACCAGCGCACGGTAGGACGAACTCAACATTTTTTGAAACGTTAACTATGAAAAAATAACTGAAACGTTCACATATCGAAATTTTGAAAATTTTGACCTTCATTGTCAAAAAAATCGCCAAAAAAATGTTTTGGGTTTTCTCGCCATGCGACTGCATACAACCTTTCTTAAACTGACAAATTTTACAGTATGAAGCAGAGGAAGGTCGTCAGCCAGATGGAAAGCCCCTCAGATTTGCAATTGATCCAGAAGAGTTTCCGGACTTTTCCTGGAAAGGTTTTACCGTGTTCTCGCCTATCCAAGATGAGATCGTTTTGGACATAGACATCAAGAAGTCCGCCGTCTACAAACTACTCTTCCACTACAAGAACCCCACTGAAGTGCATGTGGATGTAGACATCAGTCTGATGCCTTTTGAGACCAAAACTCCTGGTATACCTAATCTTAATTTTAAAAACCAAAAATCCATAATTCAAAATTGTAGACTTTGAGCAGAAGGTGAAAGCAGTTTTGGAGCCCACTGCTGAGCCCACAAGCAAATTTATCAACACTGATGAGCAGCCTCTGGTACTCAATGTGGGAAAATGGCACATGAAGATTAAATCTCCCAAGCGACTCTTTTTGGTTGGTTGAATTTAGAGATTTTTCATAGTTAACTCGATTTTTCAATATTTTTTGACCTTATTTCTTGTTTTTTATCTCTTATTTTTCCTCAAAATTCCCCACAATTGAAAGCCTAAAATATTAGCTACACAATGGTATATAAACTTTACAGTTGAGTTTAAAAAAATTAGTTTATTTTATTGCAAATAGCTTCGAGATTCCCCTTGAAAATTTCTCGAAAATCCTTGAAGTCTTCACAATAAAATTTACCAATTTTTTTAAACTCAACTGAAAAGTTTATATACTATTGTGCAGCCAATATTCTAGGCTTTCAATTGTGGAGTGACATGCTCAAAATTTTGGAAAAAATTGCATAAAACAAGCAATAAGGTCAGTAAATTTTGAAAAATCGAGTTAACTGTGTAAAAACCCCAGTTGGATGTAAATATTAAGAACAAGTTGAAAAATATCTGTTTAGGATTACGTAGTGCTTGTTCCTTCGGAGTACTACCTCGGCTCATCCCTGAATGAACGCATCCAATCTCCCTGCTCCACCAATTCTCCTAGCAATGAGTCGTGTGTGGAATTGCTGTACCCTCCACTGCCCAGTATTAGCAAGGTAGATGCCAGTGATCCATCCGTCTTCCAGGAGACTGACTCCAAAGGCCAGGAAGCTACGCTCCAACATGTAATTTACAACACAAAATGGACTAAATCGATTTTTTTTATATTTTTGTAGGTGCCTGACAGCCAACTACCTTTACATGTGGGTCAGGCGGTAATGGTGCACACTGACCCTGATCGCAGCAAAGAGATTAGAGTAGAGTTGGAGGTGCCAGAGGATGACATCTACTATTTGTTGGTGGAGTACCACAATCTGGAAGAGGTCAGCGTGCCTGTCAAACTACGCATCGAACAGGACGACAATCAAGCTGCTGAAGGCATACTGCTGATCAACCACTGCCCTTACGTGTAATACATTTTTGACGGGAAAAAAGCTAATGAAGCAATTATGGGGCATAGACGTTCTCCCCATTCTAGACAAATGTCCAAAAATGGGCAAACCGCTGCGATTTTTATCCTTGGTCACCCCTGTAGATTTTTTCGCGATTTTTTTTTGTAAAATATCGAAAAAAATTTTAAACCGCACTTTCAAGCCTGTCCTAACGGGCGTCGGCCTACCCTGCGCCTAAAGCTCTGCCTAAGTTTTAAAAAATCCGACAAATCGAAAAAAGTTGAAAAAAAGTCAACAGGGGACCAAGGCAAAATTTGTCAAAACGTTTTGCTCATTTTTGGGTATTTGTCCAAAATGGGCAAAATGTCCCTTTACCCTAATTATATTACAGCTCTTTTTGCCGAGAAGTTCTTTCATCCAGTGGACAAGCTGCCCTTGTGGGTCTGAAAAAGAGTCCTCCAAACGCCAAAGTAACCTTTGTGGTGCAACCAGGAAGAGAATTTGGGATTGTCTCCGTGAACCTGATCAAAGAAGATGATTGGAGCAATGACTTCCTTGACCAAGTGGCGGTTTGTGTGCGCAAAGATGGAGTTTGTGTGGGTCAGTTGTACCCCCAACCTGCGAACTCTATTGTCACCGAAGCGGAAGCTGGTACTAACATGAACAACAGTATTTCCGGAAACAAGCTGCCATTTGTCACCCACGATCCATCCAACATCAGAGTTATGTCCATCGATAATGCCCAGAGCACATTGGATGTGAGTTTGCATGTTATCATTAAGGTTGCGAACGGTCCGCTTTTCCCCAATTTTCAGTGGTGTTGACGCCAGGACAGGAATCCGTAAGCAACCCTGTTTTTTGTTGGAAATCCTGTCCGAATTCCCTTCGGTCAATAGGTCAAATACTGTCCAAATCCTGCAAAATTCCTGTTCATCAACAAAAATTGTCTCTGCTTAAATATTTTTGACACAGGAAAAGGCAGAAGAACAGTCAGATATTTCTCTAACTCTGGAGCCGGTTAAAAAAGCTTTATTTACAGTCAACTCAAATAGTTAACCATAAATAGTGCTTTTTAAAAATCCTGTCGTGTAACACGACTCGTGTTCCTGTTTTTTAATCCGACAGAATTCCTTATCTGGTTTTTTTGGTGCGTAGACGTTTAGCGGTTGGCGTGACAAATGTCACAAAAACCGCTAAACGTTTTTTCTTTTCAAAATTTCGTTCGGAATCTCTCCGGCATGCCAAACCATCAGCACTAGTTTTCGGTTCCGGTTTATTTTGCCATTTTATCCGGTTTTTCTTTTTTTCGGTTTCAGTCACTTAACCGATTTGGACTTGGTTTTCGGTTTATTTTTGTCGTAAATAAAATATATCGATAGTTTTATGAACAATTAGGTGGAAGGAGTGGTTGCTTCGCCTGGCAAATATGTGTTCGTGGTGCACTTCTTCAGTCCCGACAACATCCCAATCATCACCCCAGTTTTGGTCCAAAACGAACGATTTGGTTAGTTTTCACTTTTATAACTAATGACCCGATTGAGACATTTTTGCATTTAGCGGATGCTCCCCTGTACTACTGTCCCAGCACTACTGGTTGTCGAACAGTGGTGGTTGACAAGCAGAACACAGGCCAGAACTATTTCCACATCGACGACAAGTACACCCTCACCTTCTACTTCAACAACAGTCAAAAGGGACCGATCTACATTGACAGTGTGATTGCAGTGCCCTATGAGTCTTACAGTGACTCAGTGCTTAAACCACTGCCTCTCGACTTGTCTCTAGAGTTTGTCAAAGCTTGTGGCGACGAAAACTTTGCTAATCAGTAAGTTCACAAAGAGCTTTTCTGTAAAGTATTGTAAACTTGACTTTGCAGCCCTGAAAAATTGTCAGAGTATTGCAAGAACAAAATCTTCTCATTGACTAGTGACTTCAATACAGCTGCTTTGCCTTGTGAATGTAACCCTCAAGGTAATCTATTAAGCTGGCAGGACGCATTGTTGATAAGCTTTTTCACTTTTACTGGTAAAGCAAAAAGAGGCTGAATCAACTGCCGACCACCCTGATTGCCGACCTCCAACCAAAAAATGGCTGGCAGTGATCGGAAGTTGGAATGACCGGAATTCGGGGTGGTCAGCAGTTCGATGTCGGCTGCTGCCTTTTTTCTGACAAAATGCTTTAAAACGAAACAAAAATAGTCGGATTTAATTATAAGGGAATTGAATTTTCGGTCCTGGCTCCAAAAATTTCAAATTTGTAGGCTCATTGGACTTCACTTGTGCAGAATATGGTGGTCAATGCAAGTGCAAGGACAATGTGATTGGACGGACTTGTGAGCGGTGTGCTCCCGGATACTACAACTACCCTGAGTGTATAAGTAAGCATTTTCTCATTTTTGTTATCGCTATTACCATGCAAAACTAAACTTTCAGAGTGCAAATGTGGCAACAACCAACAGTGCGACGAGAGCTCCGGCCAGTGCTTCTGTCCACGCTATGTGGAAGGTCAACTGTGTGATCGGTGTGTGAAGTATGCCTTTGGCTATGACGCCTTGATCGGCTGCCAACTGTGCGGCTGCAACAACAATGGCTCTAACAATGGAGAGTTGGAGTGTGATGCCCTGTCTGGACAGTGTCTTTGCAAGGTCAATGTGGGTGGCCGACGATGTGAAAAGGTAATTTATCTAATGCATATAACAGCATATATCGTATATAACTTTACACGCGAAAGTTCGATCCTGCCTAGTGTCCGACACTTTTTACCTTAATTTTTGACGAGGTTTGACTAGGGTTGGCCATTGTCCAACGATTGTCCGCGTTTTGCAATTGTCCGACAATTGCCTTACCTCAGTTCTGACAGCTCTTTTTTGTTCCAATTTTGCGATCAATTTTCAAGAATCTCATAACTTTTCTATTTAAAAATGGTAAAGTTATGGGATTTTTGAAAAACGATCGCCAAAATCGGAATCCTTACTTTTTTGGGGGCTAGACTGTCCAAAAAGAGCTAGCAGAAATGTTCGAAAATTGAGTTAAAAAGTGTCGGTGCCTAGGCGGCCGTTATATTGAGGGCCGTTATACTGGTGTCGTTATATTGAGGTTGACCTGTACTTTTTATACAAAATTCTACCTAAACGCATTTATTTTTTCAGTGTCTTGCCGGCTACTACGGCTTCCCGCACTGCTATGAATGTAAGTGCGAGGACAAAGGAACCACAGATTATATTTGCGATGTGCAATCTGCCAAATGTCTTTGCAAAAAGAATGTGGTAGGAGAAGCTTGCAACAGCTGCAAAGCCGGCACCTTCGATCTCCGCAAATCCGATGTAGAGGGTTGTTCTGAGTGTTTCTGCTTTGGAGTCACTGATAGATGCCGCTCCTCCCAATTTCCTGTTCAAAGTTTATCATTTGATGACCAGTCCTGGAAGAGTGATGACCCGAATGGCAAGGTGTTCGGCAGTTTTGGCAGGATTGTCTACACTGGCTCTGAGGATGAAGACCAGCTGGCCAAGAATGTGTATTTGGAAGTACCCATAGTGTCTGGCAAAGATTACACTACTTCTTATGGACTGCACTTGTCATTTATCATCTCCAGCCATCCCAGCTCGGACAAACCCAGGGCGAACACAGCTGCTGACGTGAAAATGGTATCTGGAGACACTACTCTTGAGTATTGGGCCCCTCAACAACCTAGTAATTTGACTCGACCATTTAAGGTGGGTCAATTTGGATCAAATAAGAATTAAAGGGGCATGCTCACCTGTTCAAAATTTGTCCCTGCCAATTCAAAAATTTTTCCTAATCATTGAACTTCTGTATGAATTTTTCGACTTGGTTTCTGACAAAACTATACCTAAAATTAAATTCTAGGCCTTATTTTGTAAGAAACCAAGTTGAAAAATCCGTACAGAGTTTATTTGATTAGGAAAAAAAATTTGAATTGGCAGGGACAAAATTTGAACAGGTGAACAGGCTTATTCAGCTGATATTATTAAAAAAAATCTTTAATGCATGCTCAATGGATAAGCGCTAGTGGTTGATGGACCAAAATAGTGTTAAGGTTTGACCCCACCTGGTGGCGCGCCATTTACTTTGGATTGTTTGACCAATGTTCAGGAATAATTTGGGTCGCTGATTTCGAATCTGGCGTCAAAAGTCAAATTGTTTTTAAAAATTGGTCAAACAAGCCAAAAATAACTAGGGGGGGGGACACCAAGTGGGGTCGAACCTTTTTCGAATCCATGCATCAGACAAATTTCTAGTCACACAAGCAGTGTTTTCATAAGTTACACTGACATGTTAGCTTAGCGAAGCTGACATTTTTTAAAAGTGGTCGTAGACATGAAAAAAGTTGTCTTTTCAAAATTCTGTAAAGTGCGTTAGAAAGCTGACGAATTTCTGATTGAGAAGGGTGTTGTCCTGTCTGTCTCTGAAAAAGTCCGGAATAAATAAGTGTCAGTTTCATTTTTAATGTCAGTTTAGCAAAAAAAGTCTAAACTGACACTGACATTTTTTGGCTAAACTGACATTACAAATGAAACTGACACTTACTTATTCCGGCCTTTTTTCAGAGACAGGTCAGAAATCTGATAACACCTTTCTCGATCAGAAATTCATCAGCTTTCTAACGCACTTTACATAATTTCGAAAAGACTTTACATAAACAGTTTTAAACTGACATGTCAGTGTCAGTCATTGCCACTGTCAGTGTCAATTATGAAAACACTGCACACAAGTCAGTCTCTCGCTTAACTTTACTAAATTTTCGTTTATATATCAGGTGGTTGTAACCCTGTTCCCTGAATACTGGTTGTTGAACAGTGGAGAGCCTGCCTCTCGAGCCCAACTCATGATGACTTTGTTAAAGCTGGAAAAAATTCTCATCAAAGCCTCCTACTACGAGAATCCCAAGAAGGCTGTGCTGGAAAAATTTGAGTTGGAAACCGGCGAAGATGATCCTAGACAGGTATTACATAATTAAAAATGAGCACATACTCCAAAATTCCATTCAGGACGGACTCCTAAAAGCATCCTCTGTAGAGCTGTGCGAATGTCCACCCCCATATGCAGGTCCCTCCTGCCAGTTCTGTGCACCTGGCTACTACCGTGTCTCCTCTGGCAACTTCCTTGGTTCGTGTGTCCCCTGCAATTGCCACAGCCATTCAGGCACATGTGACCCAGCCACTGGTCTGTGTTCTGAGTGCCAACACAACACGGAGGGGGACCACTGCGAGAGTTGTGTGCAAGGCTTCTACGGCAATGCCACCACTGGAAGCCCCTCTTCTTGTCTTCGATGTGCTTGTCCCTATCCCTCTGAAGCCAACAATTTTGCGTTGTCTTGCTTTGTGAGTGAGCGAGGCATACTGGAGAGATGCGTGTGCAAAAAGGGCTACTCAGGCGATAGATGTGAGACCTGTGATGTCGGCTTCTTTGGAGATCCATGGCAACCAGGAGGCACTTGTCAACAGTGCTTCTGCAATGAAAACAATGACTTGAAGGAGGATGGGTCATGCAACCCCAAGACTGGAGACTGTGCACTTTGTGAAGGCAACACCGATGGAAGGAAGTGTGAATACTGCAAAGAATGGTATTACGGAGATGCTGTTGCAGCTAAGAACTGCACTGGTTGGTTATTTTATTTACAATACAGTCAAACCTCGTTATAGTGAAACCCTTGACAGTTCGTTTCTGCCTAGGGTCCCACACTTTTTTTTCTGTTTTAACAGCCTGGTCCAAGGATTCCGATTTTCTGACTGTGTTTTCGAAAAAAAGGTGAGCCGGACTATAGTATAATACCTTCGCTCAAAACTGTGTTTTTTAAAAGTCCTGTCAACGTTTTATGGCCTTAGATGCGTAGAAAACACGAAAAAACTATTGGTAAGGCCATTTCCAAGAAAAAAAATTGGCAAAATTTCGGTGAAAACCACGATACCCACCTTTTTGGCTAGTATTTTAAGGGTACCTGGATACTCATAAAAAGGTATTCTAATCCGTTTTGGTCATTGGAGCTAGGCAAAAAGAGCTTTTTATGCATTTTTGCTCGGAATTATATCTAAGGTACGTGGGTGTGCGCATCTCTAACCCGCATAAAGAAACTCTGGTATACATGCTTTTTATGCATCCAGAGTCACTTTCGAGTGATTGTGTCCAAGGTATGTGGGTGTGCAAGCCCCCTGCGCTCCCTTCGGGGGCGCAGGGGGCTTGGTTGCTTGGGGTGTAGATGCGCACACCCACGTTCCTTAGATACAAATCACTCAAAAGGGACTCTGGATGCATAAAATATGTATGCATACCAGAGTTTCTTTATGTGGTAGGCCCCAGTTAACAAAACAATGTTCAACCCCATCTTTTAGTCTTTTTATGAGTACCCAGGTACACTATACTTTGCAACTATAAGGGTGGGTATCACGGTGGGTATCACAAATTTGTTTTTCTCGCAAATGACCTTCCCAATGGTTTTTTTCGTGTTTTCTATGCATCTAAAGCCGTAAAACGTTGAGAGGAGTTGAAAAACACTATTTTGGGCGAAGGTATTATAGTATAGTTTAGCCAAAAGGTGTCATTATAAACGAGGTTTTAATTTTTGAAAAAAAATGTTAGGTTTCTGAACAACGATGGGCAAAATCGGAATCCTTGCGATATGTGGGACCGAACTGTCAAAACAGAAGTGTCAAAATATTTCAAAAATCAAGGTAAAAAATTTCGGACCCTAGGTGGGAACAAACTTGAGGGCTATCCAGGCACGGGCCTTGTTTTTCAATGCCCAGCCCGGGCGCCTAATTTAAAAGCCCGGCCGGGCCCGGAAAAGCCCGCCTATAAAGTACGGCTATAAAAGTTCCAAAAAATTGCACACTAAAACCTATTTAAACTTATTTATCATATACCTATTGCACATTCACTCTCAAATTTGAAAATTGCTTAGATTAAACTTACATTTTATATTTTGTACTTATTAATTTTCCATGTTTTTGTAAAATAACAAAAAAATATACTTTTTACTTGTAAAAAAGATTAGTAGGATAGCAACGCTATGATAGCATAATACCGGGCTTTCCTGGCCGGGCCTAGGCCTGTGAATTTTCAGGCCCGGTCCGGCGTTAGCCGGGACGGGCCCGTGCGCACCCCTGGGGCTATCACAATAACTAGTTTTGACTGCATCAAAGTGGATTTTTGTGGTGTGTCAACGCACTCATGTAAAATTGAGACTTTAGAATGCAAGTGCAACCAGTGCGGCAGTCGACAGTGCGACAACAAGTCCGGACAATGTGAATGCCATGCACTAGTGGAAGGCAAGGATTGTGACACATGTGTGGTCAGTTACTATAGGACAAGAATTAAATCTCTCCGCTTCTAGTTGAAAAGTCTCCGTTTTTGCTGAAATGTCTTCGCTTTTTTAAATTTTCGTCTTAAAAAGTTGAAATGTTGTTGCTTTTGCTTTTTGGAAAGTCACCGCTTGTACTATAATTTCTTCCTGAAATCGAATAATTTTTATGAGCTGAGATATACATTAAAGTAGGTAAGTGGAGAACATTTCTGTCTGATGTACTCAAAATAGCAATATATCAACCGCTTATAATTACTTCGATCAAATCTCAACGGATTCGGATTCAAGAACAAATTCAAGAGAGCTTTCCGAAAACCAAAAGCAGAGACATTTCAGCTTTTTAAGACAAAATTGAAAAAAAGCGAAGACATTTCAGCAAAAACGGAGACCTTTCAGCTAGAAGCGGAGATTTTTCAGATTATACACCCTACACCAAATTATAGATATAAATAAAACCGATCTTTATAGGAAAATGCCTGGGGCTTTGACTCTTGCAGAGGCTGCCGGCAATGCAACTGTGGTGTGGCTGCTTCCAATTCGCAGTGCGACCTGAAAACTGGCCAATGTGCATGTCTTCCTGGAGCTGCAGGACTGTATTGCGAGCGATGTGAACATGGCTATTGGAACTACAGTCCTCAGGGCTGCAAAAGTAAATGCAAAATATTTTATTTATAAAACCAAATTGACCTCAAATTTAGAGTGTGATTGCGAGGCTGACCTGTCCCTAGGCACCGTTTGTGACGTCAACACTGGTCAATGTCATTGCCAAGAAGGGGCTAGTGGACCTAGATGTGACAGCTGTATTGACACCTTCCTCAAGGTCCCCAAGTTTGGCTGCAGATGTGAGTGGTTGAAATTCTCTAAGGTTAAAACTTTTTTTAATGTGAATGTCACAAATTTTAGTTTGTGATGAGTGTGTATTCGCTCTGAACACTGAAATGGACAACTTCGACATCTCTTTGGAGGTGCTCAACAGCACTCTGGGCAACGTTTCCAGCGTTGCTCTAACTGGTTCCAGACTTCGGAAGATTCAGAAGGCAATTAGTGAATTGGATGTAAGTAGTTTCGCACACATTTCATTTTCCAATAATGGTTTTTACATCAGTAAAATTTGAGAAAAAAACATTTTTGATATTCCTAAACGAAATTCTGATTCGGGTTCAGCATGATCGATTGTTGTGCATGCTGACCTTTTTTTAAATTTTATTTTACTGTCAACTTTCAAATTCCTCTCGAGACAACAAACATTTAAAAAATTCAATATTTTTCTGTGAGTTTTCAATAGAGTTGACCAATTTTCTGGAAAGATTCAATCTCGGAAAGTTTCCGGAAACTTTCCAAAAAGTGGAAAGATTCTCAAAACAAAACAAAAATCTGCAATAACATTATTTATTCGCTAAATTTGCACAATAACTAATCAAAATAATCTAAATCAAAATCATTTATCTGCTTCCTTGCTTCTTCACCAACTTTGTTGCAATCCTAAAGACATTTAACTTAACAGCAGCACAAAAAATTATTACCGTCAAATGAGCCTCTTGTCTTGTAGCATTATCGACATAGCGCTGGTTATAGAAATTACAGTAGGCGACGATGACCAACTTTCCATTGATTCTTTCTTGAACTCGCTTGAAATAGCACCAGTTCCAATTCACTGGTTTCGGCATTGCTATGAACATTAAAAATGTACATCATGTAACGAGATTATAGATAATTACACATTGATGACAGAGACAGTACATTTAAAAGAATCTTTCCAGTTTCTAATATATATTTTAAACCTCCAGAAAGTTTCTGGAAACTTTCCGATTGGTCAACCCTAGTTTTCAATATAAAGAGCACTTTGGTATGAAAATCGACCATGGTGAATACGAATTCGATATCAGAATTTAGTTTTTGATTAGCAGGAACGTCAAAAAATAAAATCGGGCGAAGTCTTCTCCCGCGGAATTTCACACATATCAATAGAACTCTCTGGCTTAATTGAAAAAATAAAAAATCTTTAAAAATTTCCAACAAAAAATTTCAGCCAGCCTTGGACAAAGTGATTTCCCTTGACTCGGATGCTAATGAGCTGAAAGAGTTAGTGCCCAAAATCACAGCAGTCAAAGATGCCTCTTCCAACGTCAACATCAAAGCTAACAGAACGGTGGAACAGCTGGCTTCTCTCAACCAAAAGCTTGACTCCTACTTCGACTTGCTCAAACGCCTTCGTTTGGACACAAATGACTTGATTGACGTGTCCAACTGGCAGATCACCAAGGTGGTTGAGCTGAAGGAGAGTTTCCAAAACGCTGCTCCAGTCCAAAACAGAGAGCAAATGATTGCGGATGCAGCTCAAAGACTGGAGGAAATCAAGGCCAACGACGATCAAACTGGTCTAGAAGCTCTTTCCGAAAAGCTGGCCAATGTGACCCACACACTGGTTCGCATTGAAGCCCTCAAGAACAAATCTCAAGAGCTGTTCGACCAAATCAAAGCTAAACGCATTAGTCTCCAAGGCCTTAACAACTATAGCATAGAATTTGGAATAGAGCTGCATAGCACTCAGAACATGATCAAAGAGGTCCAGAAGATGATTGAAAACTTGTCATTGTCTCGCCTCAAGACCCTGATTAACGGTATAGAGAAGGACAGCAGTGGACGAGATAAGGACATTGCCAGCACTCGGGAAAAACTAAATAATGTGACTGAATTGCTTAGTCAATTGAAAGATCTAGGCGGTACAATCACTTCGCAAGTGGGTGAGTTGACTGAACTGAAGACAATGATCTCTACTAAAACTGATACCAGGAGACGTATGAGAAGGGATCTTGAAAAGGTGATAATTTTAGAAGGATACTGTACATACAAACATACGTGTATCAAAAGAATTCCTAGTCAAAAAAATAGGAAAAAACATTTTCGCAGCTAAAAGATTTTCTTTGCATCTAATGGTCTTTTCAGCTAAAATACTTTTTTTGCAGCTAATCGACTTTTATTTGCTTCAAAAACTTTATTTTGCATCTAAAGGATTTTTTTGCATCTTATAGAAAATTGGCATTTTAGGTGCAAATAAAAGCCTTTCAAATGCAAATAAAAGTAAATTAACTACAAAAAAGTCTTTTAGCTGCAGATACAATTAGATGCAGAAAAGGTGTTTTAGGTGCAAAAAAATTAGATGCAAAAAAGTCATTTAGCTGCAAAAAAGCTGTGCCCAGTTTGATCAGGGAGTCTTAAATTAGAGTAAATACAGTCTGGTGGTCTGGACCCATTTTTATTTTGTTTGAGATTTCTTACTGACCCAAGCTCTTCTCACTAGCTAAAAAACTAATTACTGTCTGGCTTCAGATTTTGTTTCGAAAAACTAATAATCAATAAAAACGCGTTTATAGGGTAAATTCAACCAAAAAGTGAGAGAACTGGAAGAAGAAGCCTATCGAATCCAGGGCATCTACGATGCCACCAAACTTCAAGCCTCTAGTGCTGTGGATGCTGCCAATATTTACAAAGATGTTTTAGATACTCTCAATCAAGCTAAGAACTTTACTCAACAGGCTCAAATCAGCTCTGCATTGGCTAGAAAAGTGGGCAAGGGAAAGGTAATTGTATGAACTTAAAAAAATACACTTACTAAAAACATCTTTTCAGAAGGAAAAAGCCAAAGAAAGTCGTCAAAAGAGTGAACAAATCCAACAGCAAACATCAGAATTGGAAGAAAGCACAGCTAAGGAGTTGAAGCAAAGACAGGCTGGCCTACAACAACGAGTGGATGCCTTGTTGCCCCAGTTGGAGAAAACTGTTCACGAATACAACCAGCTCAACCTGTCCAAGGCCGACAATTTGGCGGTGAGAATTGCAAAAAAGACTTGGTCAAAAAATATTTTTTTGTTCAGGAGCTAGACAAGATCTCCGAGCAATCCGACACTTCCCACAATAACCTTCTGCCCCTCAACGACACCTTTTCTCAACTCAAACCAGCCATTGCGGATGCAGACAGTAGAGTTAAGCAGTTGATTGACTCTAATGTGGGTCTGTCTCAGTCCACCGAGTCTGCCAAAGATCAGATCAAGGAGGTGGAGAAGGAGATTCCTGAAAGCAAAAAGGCGTGGGAAGAGGTCAAACTCAGACTGGACAACACTTCCTCCTTAGTAGAAGAGTGCCGAAGCAAGTTAGCTTTGTTGAAGGAGAAGATTGCTGTCGCCAGAGACAAAGCTAATAGAGTGAGTTAGGCTGGATGGACACACACCTACAGGGGCCCAAAAGACCATCTTTGCATTGTGTCTTTGACCCATTTTTGTATGTGACCTGAATGCAAATTACCACCCGTATTATAGCGAGTGAGATGAACTGAAAATTTTGGTGGTACAGTCAACTCCCTCCATAGTGTACACCCCCGCCATAGTGCACACCCGCCATAGTGCACACCTGGGCTGGAACCAATCCAATAAACGCCTCTCTCTATAGTGCACACTTTATATATTTTCACGTCAACGTTCAAAAAAGTACATGTTTCAAAGCAAAACGTGTTAATTTTTTTATCATTATAACTTGAAAACATTTAACGCATCATTTTGTTCTATTCATGTACTTTTGCGAGTGCAATTTTGTACTGCTTGTGGTTGATATATTCTATTTGCGCTTGTCACGTTACAGTTTCGTTTTTAAGGAATTCTCTATGGCTACTCCGAACAAAAAGAAGCGACATGTCATCACTTTATCTGAAAAGAAGAGCATTATTGAAGCTCATGGTGGCAAAAGCTAAAAGGCAAAAGCTCAAGGCGTTGTGTCTGCTTCATCGAGCCTTTGAGACCATTGCATTGTAGTTAAAGGCGGATAATTTTTTTTTACTTTAGCCCTTGGTAGTGCAAAACGATGCAGAGAAGAGATGAACACGCTTTGGGAAGAACTGCAAGCTGTGGATACAACAGAATGTGAATTTCTTGACTACTTAAACGTCGATCAGGATGTCGTCACTGGAGGAATACTTACATTGGAAGAAATTGCAGAAGCCGACTCGACAGCCGAAGCGGAATATGACAGCGACGCTGAAGAGGTGATAATTGATGAGGAAGAGCCGGTTCAGCCTGCGGTTACAACTCGAGAAGCCATTGAGGGATTCAAGCTCTTCCAGCGCTATGTGGAAACTAACTTTGCTGATCCTGCCGTGTTAAGAATGTGTGACAAGCTGGATGAACTACTGATGGATGAACGCTTGAAGAAAATGAAGCAGAAAAATCTTTTTGATTATTTTACGGCTAACAAAGGATTGAGTGTAATTGTTGATGTTCAAATAAACTTTGTTTGGGATGGAAAACCCCTCTATAGTGCACACATGGCCGTGGTAAAGCAAAATAGCTCTCTCCATAGCGCACATCCTCCATAGTGCACCCCCCGCCATAGTGCACACCTGGCGCCGGTCCCTTGGGTGTGCACTATGAGGGAGTTGACTGTAACTTGAATGGAGGTCATACACGAAAAGTACAAAAACACAATGACAAAAACACGATTTTGAATGCAAAGATGGTTTTTTAACGGGCAATACTTTTTATTGTCCCAAATATACTTTTTTCTGTCTCAAATTTTACTTTTTTCATCCTAAATTTACTTTTTTCTGTCCCACATATTTTTTGGCGGGAAATTATTACAGAAAAATGTAAATTTAGGATGTAAAAAGTAAAATTTGGGACAGAAAAAAGTATATTTGGAGCAGAAAAAAGTATTGCCCTTTTTGGATCACCCTATACATATATGTATACCTAAAATTTAGATTAAATTGGGTGCCCATTTCGAAAAAGGAAGTGTTCTCGAGTTGCCTGTCGCCCAGCATTCCGATGACTTTGGTGCCTACACACAAATTCGGCTCTTCTTCCGCACCAGAGAGGACAATGGTAAACTCTCACACACACAAACTCACCAAATTTTTTAAAATAAGAAACTAATATCTTTTAAGGAATCCTTCTCTACTTCGGCAACGACAACGCTAGAATCGCTGGTGAATTTATCGCCATTGAATTGGAAAATGGCCGTCCTAAACTTACGCTCAACTTTGGCCGAGATGCTGTCAGTGCTGTGCTTGAAGTGTAAGCCACTTCAGGAATCATTTAACAATCTCACGAAGTACTATTTTTTAGCCCTGTGAACGACTTCCACTGGCGAGAGGTGATTGTGGAGCGTGTTGGAAAACGAGCCACAATCAAGGTGACCAAGCCTCGGTCAGATGAATTCGCTGATGAACAGACCATCATTGCACCTGGAGCCAAATCAGTGCTCAACTTCTTCGACGATTCTCGCAGATTGTTTGTGGGAGGAGTTCCAGCCGGATTCAAAGTGAGATTTTCAAACCGAAAAGTTAAGCACAATTTTTTTTTTCAGATTCCCAACTCGATCCATCAGCACTCCTTTGTTGGCGACCTGGACAAACTGAGACTCAACGGTGAACTGATTGGCTTCTGGAACAGCGAGAAGGCAGTGCACATTTCAGGAGCTGAAATGCGCACCCTGCTGGATGAGGAGAGAAATGCGGAGAGCGGAGTCAGCTTCAACGGCAAGGGCTACATGCAGTTAGGTGTGGGATCTTGGAACCCAAGAAAGAAGACTGCCATCATGCTCTCATTCTTCACCTACTCTCCAGATGGACTACTCTTCTTCGTTGGAATGGAGGTAAGTGAATGTCAAAATTTTCGGCAGACAAGTTTTCATACAACGCGCTTCCAAAAAAACTTTCTTTTATTAATTATGACATAAGATGAACACCCCTTCACCGCGTCAGATTTTGCTCCGTCGGTAATTGTAGTTTAAAAAAATGTAGAATTTTTTGTATGATATACGAAAAATTCCACAGTTAACGATGGGGCAAAATCTGACTCAGAATGAGTGGGTGTTTTTGCTAAGTTAGAAAAAACCCAAGGGACAGAAAGTACTAAAAAAGTTTAAAGGGCCAAAAATCAGAAAAAAATAAAAGTTTAGAGACGTTTTAAGCGAGACCAGCTTGTGCTTGAGCTGATAGATGGACGTATCAGCCTGTCGTTCGACTTGGGCTCAGGACTTGCCAAACTGCTCAGCAATGAAGAACACTACAACGATGGTAAATGGCACAATGTTCACATCAACAGAGTAGAACGACAAGCCAAACTGGAAATTGATGGCAAGGATGTGACTGAGGGTGAATCTCCTGGTTCTCTGTTTGAGATGAGTGTGTCCGACTCTTTCTATGTGGGTGGACTGCCCAGAAATATCGAGACGTGAGTTTTCAACAAATTAAATTGAGAGTAAAAAGACAAATAAAAATTGTTATATAGTCGGTTTACTGTCCAGCCTTTCCGTGGTTGCATCAAGAACCTGAAACTGGATTCCGAATACATCAATCTGAGCAAAGCCAAAGCCACCAAAGGAGTCCAGACCTCTTGTCTGAACAAGGAAGTTAGAGTCGTATCTTTAATATCCGAGCGTTCTCATGCACAATTCACTGGTCTGAATGTGGACAAGCAGATCGAGCTGTCTTTACGCTTCCGAACCACCCAACCTAGTGCTCATCTAGCTACTGTCATTATCACTGATGTAATTTGGATAAACACTTTTATGCGGTGAATTGGAAAATATTTTTTTGATTGCAGGAAGAAGTGGTCAAAATCGACATTGAATCCGGCTTCCTAGTTGTGCGCTCCAATGGAGAGGACAGCGAGTTGATCAAGGCGGAGCTGAGCACCCGAATGGCCGGTCATTGGCACTATGTTACTGTTGTGCGCAACAAGAACACCCTCAAAATGCACCTGGACGATGTGTTTTCTGAGGAAGTGAAGGCTGGAGATGTTAGTGACGTCATTGTAAGTAGTCTACTATATTTTGGATTATGTAAGCATTTAGGTTTGCCATGATTTTATCAAACATATCAAACATGCTCAAGGTTTGGTGTATCGTAGAAACCCATAAATAACCCCCCCCATAAATAACCCGGGTTATTTATGGGGGGGTTATTTATAGGGGGTTATTTATGGGGTATTTATGGCGGTTCCATTTGTTACTATATATAGGTTTGAATCCACGTACGAATCAAATACCTTTCTTTACAAAAGTTTGGAAAGTGGTGAAAATTTTGACCAAAATTTGACTTTTTGCCTTGGAGGACCAAGGTAAACCACCTGGATAGGGTGCCTGGATACCGTTTCTATTCAAAATTCTCCCTGGAGCTCTCACATTTATATAAAGGGACAGCCCTTGGCCCGGACCATGTACCCCCAAAGGGGCTTTCTATTGAATTAGGGGTGCCTGCCGAAGGCAGGCAGGTATAGGATATATTGTAGGTATATTGTATTATAGGATATATTGTTTTCCGAGTGTTTGGTCTCTAAGGTATGTGTGTGCGCATCTCAACTCCAAGCCCCAAGCCCCTACGCCCCCTCCGTTGAGATGCGCACACACACATACCTTTGAGATGAATCCGAGCAACGCTCTTGATCAAAAAATGCATCTAGAGACTCTTTTGCCCAGTCTCAGTAAGAAAAACGAGGTAAAAATCCCTCTCCAGGTGGTTTACTTTGGTCCCCAAGGCAAAAGTCAAATTTTGGTCAGAAATTTTTTTCCAAAAATGGCCTTCCGCACTCTAAAAACACGTTTTAAGTATGTTTTAATTGCTCACACATCAAAAACACGCTTTAAGCCAGTTTTGGGCTACGCGGTAGTGGCTTTTGTCTATTTAAAAAAAAATTAAGAAAATACAATTGAAATAGTTGGAAGGGTGACCGAACACCACGTAAATTATAAATTTAAAAAACAGCGTGTTATATGTGGATCTGAACTTTTTTGCACATACTCTAAGTACGTCCACTATGAAGATTCCAAACTTTTGTAAAGAAAGGTATTTGATTCGTACGTGGATTCAAACCTACATATAGTAACAAATGGAACCGCCATAAATACCCCATAAATAACCCCCCATAAATAACCCGGGTTATTTATGGAGGGGGGGTTATTTATGGGGTTATTTATGACCCATAGTCTGGTGTATACATCTCAATTTGCCTTGGCCACCCAAAATAATTTTTAAAAAAATGATTTTTTGAATAAAAAAATGGAAAAAAAATTAGCTTGGGGACCAAAGCAAACTGGGGGTACACACAGAACTTGACTGGAGTGTGTACACAGAAATTTAGCCATATAAATTAAAGTTTCATAGCTAAGCGTTTAGAGCAGACGCGGGATAATTTTTACTACGGTCAAACCTCGTTTGTCCGGCACCCCCAAAAGTTCGTTCCCGCCTTGGGTCCGACACTTTCTTCAGCTCAATTTTCGAAGTCTTTTGCTAAATGTGATTCGCCAGTCTAGTCCGAAATATTGCAAGGATTCTGTTTTTGCCGTCGTTTTTCCAAAATTTTTAAATTTCGTTATAAAGACCCGGGAACCTGGTTATCCGGCACCCCTTTGAAAATCAGGTGCCGGATAACCGAGGTCCGCGGGTCTTTATGGCGAAATTTAAAGATTTCGAAAAAACGAATGGCAAAATCAGAATCCTTGCAATATTTCGGACTAGACTGGCGAATCACATTTAGAAAAAGGCTCCGAAAATTGAGCTAAAGAAAGTGTCGGACCCAAGGCGGTAACGAACTTTTGGGGGTACCGGATAAACGAGGTTTGACTGTATTACAATAAATTTTAAATTTGTAGAATTCAAACGACGTTGTGTTGATCTTTGGCCATTCTTCAAATAGTGAAACACCAGGCAATTTTATTGGCTGCATTGGCGACGTGATCTACAATGGAAAATTGCTCAGTTTTGCTGAGGTCTGATACAGTGAAAACTTTTAAATAAAACTATTTTTTGTTTCTAGAGCACTTTTAACGAAGTGAAATTGACTGGTTGCACCATTGGAGGCATACCTGCCACTTCCTCTACAGGTGAAGGAAAAGGACACAGCCCTGATGACCCTGACTCAGCTTTCAAAGCTGGAAATGTAGCAAGTATTGCAACTGGCACTGGTTTGCTTCCTAGCACCTCTGTTTCTGCCTCCTCCAATGTTCGCCCAGAGGGAAGGTAAATACATTTTTTTAGTAATGAAACCAACCTTTTTTGAGAAAAAATTTGGGCTCGATACTGGTTATTTTGGCAATTTAGGCAATTTTTGGAAATTTTTTAAATTCGCGCTTTTTCGAATTTTAGTATTTCTGTTTGAATCACGCTCAACATACGCTAGCTTTTTCGAATTTTAGTATTTCTGTTTGAATCACGCTCAACATACGCTAGCTTGGTGCCATGGCTTTTCGTGCAAAAGTCAATTCGTCCAAAAAATGAATTCGTCCAAAAATTAATTCGTCCAAAATTCAATTCGTCCAAATTTGAGCTTCAAGTCGAAATTTTGCGGGAAAAGCATTTTTACAGTCACAAAAAAACTTCAACCGCTCAGAAACTCATGTCAGAGTAACCAAAAGCCAATGAAAATTGGTTTTGGGGGTTTACTGAAGGGGGATAAAAAGCGATCGAAAAAGCAATTGAGCAAATCAGAATCGCACTGTGAAGGAATAAATCGCTCAGAATCGCACCACCGAAAATCCAAAGCTATCTTAGACCACTGTAACGACGCCAAACCACTGTTTAGGGTGGTTTGGAGTGGTTTGCAATGTTCGACGGCGAGATTCTGAGCGATTCAGCCCATCAAAGTGCTATACTGATGCGCGAAATCACTTTTGCAGAAAGTTTACCCCCATTTAGCAAACCCCCAAAAACCCACTTTTCATTGGCTTTTTGCTACTGTGGCATGGGATTTTGGGCTCGAGGTAAATAGATCCCAAGTAAATTGATCCCTAATAGGTTACGTTCGAATCCCGTTGGTAACGAACACTTTTTCCTGACTGAAATAGTTTTCAACGGAGCAGTAATCTTCAGGGTGGATAGCAGGGCCGACTCGAACCTGCTATGAACGGGTATCCCCTCAAGAATCCGAATTTTCGGATTTAGCCAGAAGTAAAAGTACTGTATCCTACTTACAATCATGTCCTGAGTATAGTGTGCCTTTGCCAAAACAGCAATTTAGATTGCAGAAACCTCAGTTCTCGACAAGTTTCAGACCGCGTAGTAATACTCAGGTTGTAGTCCTAAGTACGTGGTACTTGAGTGACTGTACTTAGGGAGAAACGCTCAGGCGATAGTATTTGGCGGATATCGGCACGCAGGTGGAAGCGGATCAATGGAGATTTTGCCGGGCTTCATCATGCTCAAATATGGATGAATTTCATTTAAACGAATTGACTTTTGGACGAAATGCCATGGCACCCGATACCTTACACTACGTGTCCAATGACGCGAAAAAGTGTGACTGCGACTGTGACTACGACTGACGCTTCAAATCGATTTGAATTTACGTCGCAGTCACAGTCGCAGTCGCGTCATTGGACACACACACTGTGACTGCGACTGCGACTGTGACTGCGACTTTTGCCGCGTCATTGGACACGTAGTGTTAACCTGCGTATGAAAAAAATTAAAAGTTGCAGGAAAAATCGCTAAAAACAGAAGGCGCGAACTTGAAAAAATGCCAGCTCAATTCCCATAATTTTTTATTGTCAAAAAAACGATTGGTAAAACTTACACTGATTGTGTAAAATTCATATCAATTCAGCTGCGCCCTACCAGAAGTGTCTCACGGAGAACGAGAAGACTCTCACGGAATCCGCTTTGGTCTAGCTGCAGGCTCTCGTCTAGAATTTGACCGCCCACCAGACTCTTTCGATCGCAACATTGTGTTCTCTGTGCAGTTGAGAGCCACTGCTGCCAATGGAATCATAATGTTCGTCACAAACGAGAAGCACTCCGACTACATGGCCCTCTACATGCAAGATGGCAAGATGTTTTTCTCTTTTGGATCAGGAACAGCACAAGTAAAAAATTCAATGAGAAAATAAATCCAAGCCGAAAATAACTTTTTCTATTCATTTCAGCTGACAATTCAAGGTAAGCAAAGCCTGTTGGATGACGAGTGGCACAGTGTGAGAGCAGAGAGGGAAGGCACAGTGGCTGCTCTCTTCATTGACGGTCGACCGGAGGCAGAGAACCAGACTGAGGGCACTGAATTGATTGATGCTCAGCCACCACTCTACATTGGAGGCTTGCCTACGGATCTTGTGCCTTTTGCTTCAAGAATTTTGCCCGTAAGTCATCCTGAATCAGAGCTACCATTTTCTTTCTAATATTAACCACCCCCTGATTCAAAATAGTGTCTCGAAAATTGTGTTTTGACCAGATTTTTGAAGACTGTCCTTGGGCAAGTAACGCTTAATTTTGTAACTCATCTCGCTGGCTACAAATCGAGGGGTAACTTGACTGACAGGGGGGACCCTGACTGTGACCTGGGGAAACTTCGAGGAAAATTTTTTTCTGCGTACATTGTAGAGCGGGCCCAAATTCCTTCTTAATCTGGCTCCCCAGCTCTGAAGGTCCACAAAAAGCGGTACAAGGTTCACTCAAAGTCCTAAAAACACCTCCATACCCATATCATAGTTTTTTATAACTGATCCATGGGTCATTCCTTAAATTTTTGTTGCAGATTTTGTTTAAAACAGTGTAGGTAAAATGGCCTTTGAACATTTAAAAAAACGGTATAGGTAAAATGGCCTAAAAAATTTTGCTGTTCCCTTTTTTGTCGAGGAAGTTCCTCTGGTGTTCCGAAGAAGTGATGTCCTTACCAGGTGTGCCCGTTTCTGCCAATACTCGATTTTTGTCTGGAAATACCAATGATTCAATGTGAGTAAGTTTTAATAGTTTCTCATCATCATCATTACTACAGGGAATTAGTGTATGTTTGTATTCTCGGTTCGGAGCGTTGCAAGTGTTACTCCTGTAAGAATAGTGCAAATTCGGTAATACTACGGAATTCTCGATTATCTTAGGTCAGTTCACGCAAGTACTATTCTTCATGAAAATATTTTTAGAACTTGTAAAAAATAAGTAAAAAACACAATGCCAAAAACACGATTTTGAATTAGGGGCTTCTTTTAGAGAGAATATGGTAAATCACAATGCTAATGAAACAACTGCTTTTTTGCAGGGAGTAAAGTCAGAGTTTGGAGGATGTCTGCGAGATTTTAAGCTCAATGACAAAAAATTCGATGACACTGGTCGAGAGTTGGGCACTGTTTCCTGTGCTCAATACACCGAAAACGGCATTTATTTTGCTAAAGATGGTGGCTATGCCATTATTAACCCCCAGTTTGTGGTCAGTTTTTTTTTCAATATAAAGTGTTCATAAACAAATTGACAGTAACTAATACTCTAGGTTGGTCAATCATTCAGCTTTGAGCTAGAGATCAAACCAAGGACTAAAAACGCAGTGCTGCTCTCTGTTGGCAAACTCGAGTTTTTGACTCTTCAAATTCTAAACGGCACTGTCAAGTTCTCGGTGGACAATGGGGCGGGAGTGGAGTCTGTAATCTTTGAGCCAACTGCTGATAATCTCATTTGCGATGGTCACTGGCATCAAATCAAAGTAGGATTTTTTAAATTGAGGATTGAATTACAAAATATATATATTCCAGCTCTACAAGAAAAAGAATTTGATAACTCTAAACGTGGATGGCAAGTCTAACTTGAAGATCATGAAAAAGAAGTCTGCTACTGACGCAAGCACCAAGGACCCGCTTTATTTGGGTGGAGTGCCCAAGGACATTAAATTAAAGGGCTTGGATACTGTTGGTGAGTGCAAAAATTTTGCTTTTGGTAGAAATTATGTAATATGTGAATAATATTTTAAGAACCTTATGTTGGCTGTGTCCGCATTCTAAGCATCGGCAAGAAGACTCGCAAACGCTCTTCTCCACCAACTTCCACTAATGTCGACTTATCGGAGATGACTCTGTTTGGTTCGGTGGAGCGCAACTCTTGTCCTCTTAATTAAATTTTATAATTTCTTTATCTAAGTATAACTTTAGCTAAAGGACCTTGCTCGCGGTGGTATGCTGGTCCCCGCCAATTCAAAAAATTTTCCTAATAATTGATCTTCTGTTCGGATTTTTTAACTTTGTTTCTAACAAAACTACACTTAAAACTAAATTCTAGGCTTTGGTTTGTTAGAAACCAAGTTAAAAAATCCGTACAGAAATCCAACAATTAGGAGATTTTTTTGAATTGGCGGGGGACCACCGCGAGCATGGTCGTTTAAAATAAATTTTTTGTAAGTACACGGTAGACCATCCTACAAACAAATTCAAATTTTCATTTTAATTTAATGTTGCCGTATTCCTTTGTCCACTTCTGCACTGCACATTGAGTAAAATATACAAGACTGACGTCCACACTAGAGACACTATTGAAGGGTTCAAATTTATTGGATGCACAATTACAAGTCATGTCACATAGGCATATGAGATCATTAGACACTGATAAAGCTTGGATTTCCGGCTTGCTTGACCACTTGGTTTGATTGATTTCTGGTGCAGGAGACGACTGGCTGAAGAGCTGACCACTCAGTTAATTGACTTTGGAGCATCTTTTTTTATGAAGCAAAAGGGACGCCGTGGAACAATGATGTATTTCCGCAGTTAAGAGTGTGGAGTTGACCACAAAATATTGGAGCTAGAGTGATTTGAAGTTGAGGAGTGAAAAAAGTTGCACTCGGTGATTGACCAACTTTAAACGGTTATTGCTCTGCGCTTATTATGTCATTTTCCAAAGAATCCAGCCGTTTTGAGCTCCCCAGAGCTCATGCTGCAAGATAGAAAAAAAGAAAAATTTTCATTTTTCCGTCATTGCCAGGCACTCAGTCATTATACAGTCATTATACAGATTGTAAGTTTTAAAAATTTCTTTGTTTTTTACTGATAACACCGGGTGGTTTCGATCCGCCCCTTTCTGGGTTATTGGCCCAGTACGCTTCTATTTCCGCAAATCTCCTTTCTTTCAAAATCGATGCCATAAGAGTTAATTGACCGATCCACCACTCGATGTGAAAGTACGGCGAAAGCGATCTGAAACTTTAACTTAACTTTTTCGAACTAGTACTTTGATATGAATCCAGAGAACAACTCTAAGGATTCAGCTCGCGAAATAAAAAATGCAAAATGTCAGCTATGGAAACCATGTTTTAGCGCATCACTTTAGTAATTTTTGGGAGATTTCAGTTAACAAGTTATTTTTATTCAAAGATAATAAAGCTGACAATGTAAAATTTGTTTTAGAACAGTAACTTTAACTTTCAGTAACTTGATCAGCATATATATTGTCTTTGATTGATCACTACTCAGATAAGTATGTCATTACCATATCCAAGCTCGTAGACCTGATTCCATTTTTCGAAAATTTCTTCAAAATAAGTGTTATTAGCAGCCACAGTCTCGCCCACTTCCATATAGTCAATCTTTTCGGCGTTTTCAATGACTGGCCAGGCAAGCTGACTAGTTGAAGGACTTCCAGTTTTCACAAAAGCACCTATTCCATTGACCAGCTTTTGAGTAAAATTATCTTCCACCGCATTGGTGCCATTTTCGTTGTCGAAGGCAAAGTAAGGTTCACCATCAGTCAAATACTGATACTCGTAGGCATGTGGAGCATATTTGATTGGCATTCCAGTGAATGGAAGATGTTCAGGGTGGACATAGTCAAACAAGTACATGTACAAGTTTTTGTATCCCCACTTCAGTTTGTCTCTGATCTCCACACTGATACCGCCTTGAAAAGTGCCGTGTGTTTGAGACTTAAAATTTTGTGATTAAAAGTTAGTCAGTTTGGGAATTTAAAAAAAATACTGTAGTTTGTTGAGTGTACCAGAACTTGGAATTATTAGTGGCTGGAGGTGCTCCTTGATGGTAGTAGTCATTGAGTATTTTTCGGATCTGATTTCTTTTGTTTCCGGATGTGGCTTCAGTGTTCAAGTAGTTATCCAGGTAGTCAGTGAAATTAGCTTCAGTGAAGGATGTCTGTTGATCCACTGTTTGACCTAACCAATAGGCAAACACCGAAGCAATTATACTTTCTGATCTCAGAGCTATAAGCCAAAGATTTAAAGATTGAATTTATTGTGTTAGTCACTTACTTAGAAGCAACCCTTCTCCATATGTTGTGCCATACAAGATGTTTTTGATGGGAGACTCCTGTGTGAGTTGCTTGATGCTTTTGCCAGCATAGAAAGCCTCATCTGCAAGGGGACACCAGTGAATTGTGTCCATGCCATTGTTCATTCTTGTCTACAAGCAAAGTAAAAAATTAAAACATTTAGAAGATTAAAGCCAATTTACAAATGGGATCACAGCTTGCCACATTTGCTCAATGGTCTTGTTTCGAAGGCAAGCTTTAGCTTGGGTAATATTGGTAGAACTGCAGCCAAGAGTGGTGGTGAAGTTGGCAGAGATTACTCGAGTCTGTCTGGGATGAGACCACAGGTTGTAGAGACTTCCACTCGACTGGATGGCATTTGTAAAGTATTTGTTGGAAAGTGGAGACAAAGCGTGAGAGTGAGTGGAAACACCTCCAGCGCTGTTACCCCAAACAGTCACTTGATTGGGGTCACCGCCGAAAGCGCCAATATGGGAGTTGATCCATTTCAAGGCTGCCGACTGGTCATACAGACCGATATTGGCATAGCTTGAGTCAAGTGAAAGGAAGCCTTAAATACATGCTGATTGAGTTAAAGACATTCTTGGTCTCTTACCAAGGAATCCAAGGCGGTATTGAATGCCGACCACAATAATGCCTTGCGGATTGAAGTGTCTGGCCAGTGTTTGCATTCCATAGAATCTGGACATACCATATACAAATCCACCTCCATGGATCCACACAAGCACTTGGTACTTCTTGCCTGCAGGTGGAGGCTTAGAAGGAGCTACCACATTCAGAAACAGACAGTCCTCAGAGACTGGGTACGCCTCATCCAAGTCTGAACTGATCTTAGCGAAGTCTTCTTGTTGGTAACATCCTGGCGGCAACACTTTTCCCACAATCTTCTTTGTATTGTTGGCTGGCAGAGGAAGTGGTTTCTCAAAGCGCAAAGGTCCCACTGGTGGCTGGGCATATGGCAGGCTGTAGAAGGCGTTGGTTGAAAATTCAGCACCATTGTGTTGGAAAGAGTATTCCAGACCAGTAGCTTCATACTCAGCCAGCTTCACCACTGGATCAGCAGCACAAGCTAGTGTGAAGACGTAGAAGACTGTGAAAACAAGAAACAGCTCCATTCCTTGGCTTAGAAATGGATGCAGACATTGCCCCCTGCTGCCCTTTTATACACCTATTTTAGGGCTTATCAGTATGCCGATATAATCCAAGTGTTGCGATCCGTCTAAATTATTCCATTTTTCGCAACTCCAATTCGTTGACAAAGTTTTTTCTGTTCCATTCTGTTATTTACGGGCTTACAGGGTGCAGCATGTATTTGATTTGCATCTAAACAAGTGGAAGAATGACTGTTTGCTGTTCTGAGATTTTTACAAGTTTTTATAAATAAATACAATTTTTAAAATACTTGAAAAACTT
This sequence comes from Ditylenchus weischeri, assembly GCA_029231635.1. NCBI lineage: Eukaryota > Metazoa > Nematoda > Chromadorea > Rhabditida > Anguinidae > Ditylenchus > Ditylenchus weischeri. Next base: position 82,230 of record JAMRYI010000326.1, read on the forward strand.
TTATACTTGTTAGTGCGAAAAAGTGTGGGTCGTCGTTTAGCCGTAGCTTGCCTTTGTTTTAGCTCTTTTTAAGTGTTATATGAGATAAATTGAACGTGCGGCAACTATTTTACCTACATTTGTTTTGCATGTAACTTTTTAAATTCGTGCACAAATTTCGCCGTTGACCATGAATTCGAAAGCTCAGAGTCTGGTATTTTGTTAAAAAAAAACGGGTCATTTCCTCGATTTTTCACAAAGTTATGGCTATGCTAGTCTCGCTTCCACACTCCTTCCATTTCTTTCAATGCATAGCTCTGTCGATGAAGCTCTGTCGATTGAAATCTTCTCTGGCTCTGTCGATCATTTTCAGCGGAAGCTGCACCATTTATTCGACGATCCGTTCACGCAGGGCATTAAAATTAGCTTGAGGTTGATCCGTGTAGACCTTACTCTTAACATAACTCCAACAGAAAAAGTCCATCTAGGTTAAGTCTGGAGACCGAGCAGGCCATCTGATTGGTGCAAGATCCCAACCAATCCACCGATTCGTAAAATGATTGTTGAGCAGAGCTCGAACATCCAATCCCCTGAGCTCCATCTTGCATGAACACCAGTTGGTCGAAATTCGGTCATTGCTGGAGGGATGGGATTGGGATGGGACAACGAGAAATAAGCATTTTACAACAATAGCCATAGCTTTGTGAAAAATCGAGGAAATGACCCGTTATTTTTTTAAACAAAATCCCGTACTCTGAGCTTTCGAATGCATGGTCAACGGCAAAATTTGTGCACGTACTTAAAAAGTTACATGCAAAACAAATGTGGGTAAAATAGTTGCCGCACCCTATATTGCTTTTGTAAATTTGAAGTTTTTTTGCTTTACTATAAGACAACCACATGTAAACCTTCAACTTTTAGAAGTTCAACATTTTTAGAGTCATTAATAAAAAAAACTGTAAATTTAGTTACTCGGAAAAAGCAAAAATGAAAAAAAAAGACTTTTGTTATTATTTGTTTTGTTATTATTTATTTCCAACTTTTACATGATTAATATTGTGTTGTAACCACCCTGTATATACAGATATTTTTTAAGTAACTGTCAACTCGCAACAATATGATAATTTAGTGTCAGTCTGCTGCATAAATTTATTAAAAAGAAACTTTTGTATTCGATGTACTTCTCAGTGTGATTTTTTCGGCGCTACTAGCAAATAACCACCCCCGAGAATCTGACCTCCCCAAAATCGCTGTAACTACACTTTGGAACGACAAGTTTAGGCTTAGCTCTTAGGCTTAGGGGCAGGCCAGCGTATAGAAGTTGTGACTAATAATAGTTTTACGAACTTTTTTCTCTAGAATGGAACATATATTTGGGTACTTTTTACTTAAGTTTATAAAGGTAAAATCGTTGGGGGGGGGGGGGCAGCTTATTCGCTTAATTTAAATAAAGAATTTCGAAATTTTCAGTCTTTTTATGTCTGTTTTTTGTGTCTGTTTTAATGAGAATATAATTACAGTCGAGTTCCGATAACCCGGCATCGCAGTAACCTGACACCACCAATAACTCGACACTCTTTGAAAATTTGGTTGTTCGTCCGACAAAATCAACAAAGTTTACCCTCAATAACCTGGCACCCAATAAATCTACACCATAGATACCGTATTTTCTTGATTATAGTCCACTCTCGTTTATCCGACACCACCTCAAATTCGTTCCTGCCTAGGTTTTGACACTTTTTTACCTTGATTTTTGAAATATTTTGCCAGTTGTCTTTGGTTGGTCTACAAGGTGTCCCAAAAATAACCTCACACTTCAAGGGCACCGTAGGAACAATTTAAATTTTAATTTGTCGTCCATGATATGTCATCTTGTAGCCATACTTGGACAGGCGCCTGAGAGCGCCAACTTTTTTCGGTGGTTTTGAATTATTTTAAATTATCCTTATTTTAAAAATAGCCTTTTTATAGTTATTTATTTGATCAACTTGAAGGCTACGTCATCTTCAAAGACGCTCTCAATTGACGCTCTCAGTCTCTCATCAACTAACACGCAACTCAATCAATCGAAAACAGAACTTATCGCTCCAATCTCGCTCTCAGAGGTTCATCAAGATGTGGAAGGAACTCTGGTTGATCATCCTTTGCCGAACGTTCTCCGCTCATACAGGACTCTTCCGAAGAAAAATCAAGACTCAAACCTCTTAACTCATTCTGAAGAAAGGAGAGGGAAAGAAGACAACTTCTCAGCCGAACAGCTTCGACCTCAAATAAATCGTCCTCAAGTTGGTATCTGTGCTCAAGTTCCGCAGTCTCTCAAAGCAATCTCTTGGCTAATACCAAGTGATCATGCTCTGTGAAACTTCAACCTTTGGTGGATAGAACTCAAATGAAAGTGGCAATTTTCTCACCTTTTTGTTCTCAAGCCACTTTCACCGAAACTTGGTGGTGAGGTGATAGGTTACCCATATTTGAGTTGTGGTGGAAGGTTTACCGAAATTAGGAGTTGGTTTAGGAGTCTTAACTAACAGCAACCCTGACTCAGGAAGGACCGCTACCCGTCCGACCGCTGTATTGTCTAATTGGATTTCGACCACTGAGTTGCACTTCTGGATTATTGGTAATCGCTGCTCACCTCTCGTCTCTGGCTTCGTCTTGGCTTTCAATTGGCTCTCTGGTGGTTAGCAACTGGCTGTGGAAGTCCCTCCTCTCTATTGTTTGTGCAATCAGCAAGTGTCTCACCAGATGGATCAACTGGTAGACATACAAATTGGATCTCTGGCATCTACACCGTATTGAAATCAAGCATCCTTGCAACCGTCTAGTGGAGATAGCACAGCGAATTGAAGGATGATACCGAAAATAGTTATGGTACCGAAAATAGTTGGGTAGTGTAAGCCAGGGCTGTGCAGCTCAAAAAACAAACCTCCACGTCAACATCCGAACTTCCACCCCAAAAATTTGAACCTCCGCTTCCACTTCCAACATCCGGAGGTGGATGTTTACCCAAACATCCACTTCCATACCCAAAAAAAGTTGAACCTCCACGTCCGACATCCACCTCCAGCGAAAATTTTTTTTAACCTCCACGTCAACATCCAACATCCGGAATTTTTTCGACATCCACCTCCATTAACCTTGACGTAATTTGGTGATAATACTTTATTCAACTGCAACGAGATAAAATGCCAGATAAGGAGAAGGTACTAGCCAAAATAACAACAATCTCAATCTCAGTTTCGTAATTAAACAAAATGCCAAGAAATTTAAAAAGGCGGGAGTTTCATTTTTAAATTTTTGACACATCTCAACGGAGATCGGTTGGAGGTTCGGATGTTCAAATTTTCGCCACCTCCACTTCCACCTCCGACCTCCGGAGGCGGATGTTTATTCAAACATCCACCTCCGCACCAAAAAAATTGAACCTCCGCGTCCACCTCCGAACATCCGGCCTGGAGGTGGAGGTGGAGGTCAAACATCCACCTCCGGATGTAACTTCCGGATGTTTGCACAGCCCTGGTGTAAGCGTGCACCGTCAAAGTGTGGACCGTCAGTGTGGTAGTACTGTCCGTGTGTGTACCCGTCTAGGTGATCTGGTGAACCGTCGGGAGATTTGCGATGGGAGTTTTGCCGGCTCGGGGCGAGCCCGGTGGTAGGTGATAGGTGTAAGGAGGAAGATTTGCATTTTCGGCAAAAAAGGAGCTTTTTCAAGGTCCAAAAGAATGACAACTAGCAGAAACTCAGTTTTTAAAACAAATCTTTAATAAAAAATATTATTGAATTTACACTTACATAAACTAACATTTTAATAACAATTACAAATGTATTCAACTTCCTGCGTTCAATATGCTTAAAAAGGTTTTATATTTCTTTTTAATACAAATTATCAGCTTACTTGCTAGCAAAAATGCTCTGTGTGGGTAGTCATACACAGAGTTGTAGGGATAGTCGTAGTACCTGCGGTATGGATAGTATGAGCTGAAACATAAAAAATAAGGTTTCTAAGACTTAACCTGGAACAACCTGTAATAATTTAGTGGATACTTGGGGCTATTGATCAAAGGTGTGTAGTCATAGTCATACTAAATGGTTTTTACTTACTAAAGAGGGGCTGAAAGCTGTTAAGGAGACACGAAAGGATCATCCCAAGTTTTGTGTTTTTTAATATTGTTTTGGAGACATATTTTGTTAACAATCTGGTGTTGTGGTGTCAGACAAGCTTGTGTAGAATTAAAATTTGGATTAGCATCATCAATATCACAATTTCTAAATTTCTTCGAAAATGACCTAAAATTAGAAATGCAATAACGGGTGGAACATAAGTTCGTGGCGGATTTTCAAAGCCTTATCTTTTATCAATGTTGTAATCATATGTCTTTTCTTTTTATACCATCTTGTAGCCTTGCATTTCCTCTTTTCAAATGGCATATTGAACTTAGCTTGATTATTTAGGATAAGCCATCATTTGGCTTCAAACACTTATAAGGTCATTTAAAGAAGTAAACCAAAAATCTGGAAAAATATAGATTTTGGTCATTTTTTCAAGAGATTGATTTTTTCGAGAAGGCCGTATCTCAACACTTAGATTTAAAAAAAACATTCTGTAACAATGGTTTTGTAGCTCTTGAGCTGCGCTACAACATGTATATAAGATGTTGTCGTGACGCTTTAAATTCAATAAAACATTTGAACACTGAAAGAAATGAAACGCTTGTCAACTTCCTAAAATGACCCCACAAGTGTTTGAAGCCAAACGATGGCTTATCCGAGATAATCAAGCTAAGTTTAATATGATCTAATCTATCTATTTGAAAGAAGAGATGCATGACTACAGAATTGCATTAAAAGATATATGTTCGTAACATTGATAAGAGATAAACCTATGAACCTATGCCACGAACTTATGTTCCACCCGTTAGAAGACTAATCATGTTTTTCAGCTTTTCCATTACTATTTTTAGGTCATTTTTGAAGGAATTTAGAAATTCTGAAATTGATGATGCTAATCCAAATTTTAATTCTACCCAAGCTTGTCTGACACTACAACACCAGATTGTTAACAAAATCTGTCTCTAAAACCATATTAAAAAACACAAAACTTGGATTAATCCTTTCGTGTCGAAACTGTCTCCTTATCAGCTTTCACCACCCCCCCCCCTCTCCCCTTTAATACTACAAAATACACTTTTATTTTGAATAAATCACCAAATATTTATAGTAGCGAGATGTCCAGCTAGACCGATAATTGGGGTAGAAATAGGGCCAGTTGGAGCGGTATCTGACTATTGGCAGATTGCTGTACCTATATGGAGCTATGCTCACTCTTTCCACATAGCTAGTAAGGTTAGGAATAGAATGAGATCTGGCTAACTAAATATATTGGCATTTGGTTTATTTACTAAAAATATAGAAAACTAACAAAATTGGGCACATTCCTGTCATGAACAAGATCTGGATACACTACAGAACTGGCTCTCATTAGTTGATAAGCACTCATTTTTAGATTGGAATTAATAATTTGACACTTGTTTTAAAAAGATTTAGTGCAGTCCTTCTTTCAAGATAATGCAATAAAATAAAACAAAGCAAAATCGATAGCTTCTTTTTTCCTTGATAAAAAGAGAAGATCTTGAGGCCTAGAGATCAGTCTTCATTGCAAATTAAAGAGAGACAAAGAAACAGAACATTTTTTCAGAGAAGTAGAAAATTGCCTAATAATTAGCTCTTTAAAATATTAAGCTCAAATTCAGCTAGACTGGAAATAATGACTTCAAAAATTAAACTCAAGGCTCGAGTCTCGAGCTCAATTATTAAATTTAATTGTTTTGAAATCTGTAAATTTAAAAAATGCACATGTTTTTGCCCCACCCTGTAAAGTTCAAACTTTGTTCGAGTTTGAAATTGGTTTTTCATGATTTAGGTTTAGTTTAAACTTGGTTTCAGCTTAACTTTGACTTGTTACTAGGGTTTTCAAGCCCAAGCCTCGATTTTGAAAATTCCCCTCGAAAACACGATAAATTTTGAGGATCGATGTTTGAGGCCGGGGCTCGAAAATTTCGAGGTGTGTTCGAGGAATCGCCTCGAAATATGAGAAGCCTCAACAACCCTGCTTGTAAATTTGAAAACTAAACTAAACAAAAAAGTTATCTCTGACATTTAAATTTATTAATCATTTTCAAATTCAATTCACCTTAACCGATACAATTTTTCAAAATTTAATTAGCACGAGCTCGCCTGATTCCACTTTTCAGATCTTGAATGAGCACCCGAATATCTCAAAATCGACCTCAAAATTTTATGATTTTTAAGGGTTGAAAATAACTTAATACGGTAAAGCTTCGCTAATTGTTGTTTCAATTTCATTGCAACTTTTATTATTCAGTCAATCACAGTGTTATTATTTGTTTACTTCAACTTCTACTTTTAAAAAGTTTTAAAAGACCACACCCGCGACTGTCAATGACTTTCGGACTGCTTTTTTTTTGGAAGTTGGGCACTGTTCTACCCCTTTTTTTAATTTAACACACGACTGCTTTTTTAAATATGCAAAAGTAAATTTTCGTAAATTTTAACTTTTAAAACGTTTAAACTCCCTCTACATCTTTAATTTTTGGCATTTTAATGTTCGACTTTTGAAAAATCTATTTAACTATGATAAGTTTGCAATCTTTATCAGTAAATATAGTTTAGATTAGATTATTTATAGCAGCATAGCATCGATTATCACATTCATTTTTTTGTTAAAGTCATTGAAACAAAAATGGTAGAAGGATCCGACGAAGAGTCTAGCGTTATGGATACTACTCAAGCAGCGGCTATTCAAGAAACTGAACAACCAGGTATTACAATTAATTAGTGTTAACCCCATGAAATTAACTGATAATTCCAGGAACTGCAGTGAACAACTATTTCGACCTGGACACCTCCAAGTTCTCACCCGCTTTTCTGTTCCGACCGCAAAACGATGTGATCAGCTCCTTAATCCTGCAGTCTAGTTCCGAAGGCATAGGCAAGTATGAGTTGGGCAAAAAAATCGGCATCAACACCAGAACCAAGCATGGGGAGCGAAGGGTGGCTGCCTCTATCCAGTCTGCCATTAGGACGTTTTCCAGTCATTTTGGCCAGTTTCAGAAAATGGAGGGCAAATACCGCATGATCAAGTAAGTTTTTCTTTACAAAAACATCGAGCGTACTTAAAATTTTAAAAACCAGCTGGGCTTCTAAGGATATTTGCTGGCTAAACTCCCTTATACGGTTATGGCCCAAAATTGCCTAAAAACACGTTATTTATGCTTTTTAAAGCTAGAAACGTGAAGAAAAGGCAAAAAAAGTAGTGAGAAGGCACTTTCCAGAAAAAAGAATTTTGACCAAAAATTGACTTTTTGTCTTGGGGCACTAAAGTAAACCACCAGAAAAAGGCACGTGGATACCGCCAAACTTCCTAGAAAGACGGAATTTGAACATAGTTTTGTTAACTTACGCCTACCGCATAAAGAAACTCTGGTATGCATGCTTTTTCATGCATCCAGAGTCACTTTCGAGTGATTTGTGTTTGGGGTATGTGGGTGTGCGCATCTCAACCGCAAGCCACCAAGCCCAACCCATCAAGCCCCCTCATGACCGTATAAGGGAGTCCTGCTTATTTGCTAATAGTTTTCAAATGTTATGATATTGAGTCGTTTATAAGTTTTTTGGCTAAAAATTGTAAACAATAAAGAAGTTTTAATAGTGTTTTTTGCCAACAAAAAGTGTTTGGACGCTTAAATTTTTCATTAGACGGTTAATTTCTTTCCTCAGACTCTAAACTCATTTGACACCTAAAGCGACTACGGATGACTAAAGTAGATTAGAGCCCACTTTGATTCAAGAAAACAGTCAACCTTAAGGATAGTTAGTTGGGTTGGCTGTATTTCAAATATGCAAGAGCTGTCACAAACACAATTAATTTGACTTCTTTGCTCAGGTACCACTCCAAGTGCACAACTGTGGGCAGTCACAACGAGTTCAACACCAAATTCGAAGAGTTGACTGGAGTCAAATGTCCTTTCAAGATGGGCGCAGTAATTAAGTTTCCCAACACTAATCTCAGTTAGTTCCCGCTTTCCTTTGGACTAGGATATGTCTGCAGACTCTTATATTTTACAGATACCCTCAGAATCAGTGACATTACAATGAAAAGAATGCTCAACATCCTTCAAATTTTGAACACAGAAAAGGTGATTGTGACCAGTGGCAGCTTGGTAAAGCAGATGCGAGCTATTGAAGCCGAAGAAGGATACCAGTTTCAGGCAAGTCATTTTGGATTAGAAACTTTTTGAAGTTATCAAAAAAAGATAAGTGGCCTATTGTAAAGTCAAATTTTCATCTTCTAGTTTGCATATTTCTCTTGCCTCGTTTCAAAATATAGCACCGATTACATCAAGAAGTAACTGGACCCAAAATCTCACGGCTTAGTTACCCGTAGACCTTGCTTCATAGTTAATCAATCGTGCAATTGCCCAAATTTAAAGGAAATAATGCAAACAGTGGATATCAACTTGTTTTTTGGAAAGTAGATGGAAGCAATATCTGACGGAAAAGTATATTTTTCGTGTTTTCTTCAGAATCCTAAATTTTGACATTGTTTTTGAAACAATCATGCTTTATCAAATCTTCTAACCTTTTCACCTTATTTATAGCTGGACAAAAAAGTCTGCCAAAAAGTGCGTTTTGGCTCTTCAAAAGCAAAAGCTCTGTAAAGTAAGTGAGGCAGAAGTGCTTGAGGACGGTGTCAAACGAAACGTAAGCTCTATATTTTCAATACCAATATTCCATAACAAAACATTGCTTTTTGCAGTTCGATGTGATCGTGATCCCTCAAATAACTTCCATCACCGATCCCCTGGTGCAAGAAGCCATCAACCGAACAATGGCTCAATACCATGCTGAAGACAGAGTGTTCCCCACTGGTCAGCCCCGCTACTTCCGCAAAAGAAAAGAAACAGACGAGCAACAACCAGAGTTTGATGAAGATGGCAATCCCCATCCTATGTCCAGCCCTTCGAAGAAGTCCACTCAAGAAGCTTTATTGACAGAAATGTTGAATACTATTGATATCAGCAACATGAGTGTCATGGAGAGATTTGCCCTGTTTCGTCAAGTGACAGCCACTAGCAAGAAGGCAGCTGAAGAACCTCTGCAAGTTGGTGGCAGCAACGCTCCAGAGTATGGTCATCAGCCCAAAATGGTGAGATTGGTGGTGCTGCACGAGTTCATGATCCAGTATGTGTACATGGGAGAGAACAGGAAAAGTGTCTACGAACTGTTTCCACCCACCAAACCAGCCTATTATGGGGATGAGGGAAGACCGAATGAGCAAATGCAAGTCTTCGATGAACAAGATGGAAGTCCGTATAGGTTTGTACCAGCTCAACCTAAGTTCAAAGACGCTTCTCAGGGATGGTTTTTGATAAGAGATCTGGTCAGCGCAATGCCGTTGTCTATCTTCATGGTGGTGGTCAACATAAAGGAAAAGGTGGGTTTGGTGACATTTCTCCTACAAATCTGTTGAACTATAGTACTTTATTGGGGGTATCCATACATAACTGAATTTTTGTTTTTTCCAGATTCCGGGAATAGAAATCTTGCTGAAGGATCCTGTCAAAAGACATACTCTAATAGGCGATTTGCCGTCAACTGTGCGAGTGCCCTTGATGACCAAAAGGTACTACTCTCAGGTGGAGTACCACTGTCTTGTGCTCTGTGCCATGGGCTTGATGAGAGTGGCCCCCAACTTGGATGGCAATCGCTCCTCTATCGGAGCTGCGGTAAACACCGACTCTTTTATTTTCATAAAGTTACAATCAAATTATAGGCACTCTTTTATTTGGCTAGCCAATGTCGGTTGTATGACACCAGCACATCTGAAAAAGGGTATGCCACTGTCACTATGCCTTTGCAGAGGTACAAACGGTACGAGTATGAATTCCGCACCATTGAGGTTAGCTCTTTTTATATCCGCATCCTTTTCTAAAAACCAAGTCGAAACTTTCCAGTACATCCAACTCTCGATTTTACACCAACCTTTTTTCAATTGTTATCATTTCCAAAAATTAATGGCAAAATTGTGATCCTTACGTTATTTTTGACTAGGTTGGCAAATCAGTTTATGCAAAACTCTGAAATTTGGGTTAAAACCCTAGGCGGGAACGAACTTGAGGGGGTGGCGTAAAATCGAGAGTTGACTGTAAATATTTGCCTCTTTTAGGATGTGCAACGGTATTGGAACCACCTGAAAGCTATTGCCTACTCCACCCCACTAAACATGAGAAATGATTACTTAAAAGAAGAAGTGGAAGACGCTGCAGACTGCAAGAAGTATTCCTTTGGAAGCGTGGACCGAATGCCCTTCTTCAGTCCCTTCGATGTGCCCATTGAAGATATCATTGAGCCACCCACTCCTATTAATGGATGTGGAGGTTTTGATCCTAGTCTCTTCATGCAAGTTTTTTTGCTTTTTCCTATTCAAAATATTAGCTAAAATAAAATGTTTTAGTCACATAACTCGTCAATGGGAGCTGTCCATGCCAGATGTAAAGCCGGGTCAGCCGATCAGTGAAACAGCTGGAAACCTGGCGTGGTTAATACAGCGATGGAAACAAGCAGCCAATGAGTGCAGAGAATGGGTGCTGCCTAGAGTCGAAAAACTCGACACTTCTTGGGGTTCCTTTGTTGGATCTCTAATGCCATCGGATGGAGCCATGTTTAGAAAGTTGGTTTCCCGTTATAAAGCGCCTCCAAATAATCATTTTTTGACTTTGGGGTGGTGGGCATAGGCATGTTTTTGTCCCACTGACTATATTTGGTCATTATGACTCAGAATGAGACCCACGAATTAACTGTGCGATCGCCCGTGTAATACACTAGACAATTTACAGTTAATTCGGTAGGTCTCATTATGAAAACTCATTCTGACTCTTTGTGAGTCAGAATGACCGAATATAGTCAGCGGGACAAACAAAAAGTCTAAATCCCTGACAAGTAAAAATAAGTTTTTTGGAGGCGCTATATATATATTTTTTCGAATATAATCAAAATAAATTTAGGAAAAGAAAGAACATGTCGCAGCCCATAGTTAACACAGCCACATCGTCCGCTCTGCTGTTCAGCAACCAGTCATCCTATCAAGTCAGAGTAAACCGTCTGAGAGGAAAGAAAAGAAATAGAACCTCCCTCGCCGCCAATCAACCTCGTACACAGTCAAGCACCCCAAGTCCCAGGAAATCTCGCAAATCCAAACCACTTCCTGTAGAACCAGAAGCAGGCAACATCACTGATATGGACGAGTATATACTGCAGTTGGGCAGGAGCATGTTAGACAATGAGGAATATGGAGAGGGGGAGCAAGCTAGTCAGCCAAGCACAAGTTTCCAAGCCCCAGAACACAAGGTTGGTTATGCTGGCAAAAGGAAGAGAAGGTTGGATGAGGTGGACTTGTTGTGTCAGAAGATGAGCACCAACCTGAGATCTAAATTCACGCCCAGAGAAAGAGATATGGTAAGCTTATTGCTGTGAAAAGCGAAAATTTTAATAAAAAAAATTACTTTAGCTAGTGCTTATTCGAGCTGTCAGCTTCTTCCTGAACCCTGTGCACAGATTCTGGCTAGATCCAACAGTGATGAGAGAGGTCATGCACCAATACGTACCGGTGATTTTTAGCTGAGAAATATCTGTATTCTTGAATATTTAATCGATGGTTTAGGAGTCGCGCAACAAAACAGCCAATTCTTTGATGGCTGCAGGTGCAAGGGATCTGATACGGCACAACCGCTTGGCTCATCTGCACTACATTGTGAAGACTTTGGGATGTCATGAGGTTGGAAATTAGTCAAAAAAAGTTCGCAATAAATTTATTTCTACAGGAAATGCGTCACATTCGCAACGAAATGGCCAAGCTGGATCTGCAAAGGTCGGAAGAGAAAAATAACTACTTTTTGCAAGCTTTTGAAATGGCCTTTAATCTGCTGTTCAAGTAACTTTTTAAAAATATGCAAGTGATTTTATAATTGTAAATGTTGCAGAGAAGACAAGAATTTCCCATCCATATCTGCACCTGACACTGAGTTTGAGAAATACATTGAAAACAACCACCTGATCATAGGCACTTCTGTTGACCCTGCAGCAGCCATTTCCACCCTACCCGACCGAAGCTGCAAGCCAATGGATGCAGGTGGAGCTCAGCACTGCATTGGCTATAATGTTATTACGGTGAAGACTTTGGGATTTTGAAAATTTTGAGATTGACAATGAAAAATAATAAAGACCATTTCAGTCCATATTGTTGAATGAGGGCAATAAGGCAAAACCTGAAGAAAGTCAACAACAACAGCAGCAAGACAACTTATATATGGACTCGCTACTTAACAATATCAATGTGCAAGTGATCTCGGATGTGCTGGAGTTGGCTAGAAGTGATGGGCTTATAGCCAAGACCCGTCCTGGAGAAGGAGCTGAACAAGAACCAGCTGCTCCTGGACTGCGCAATCAGGCGGTGTGCTCTGCTTAGTGAGTTATTTTCGTTTCTGTACAGTTGAACCTCCGATATAGGGCACCCTCTCGAGTTCGATTCCATCGACACTTTTTACCTCAATTTTGGTAGCTTCTATAGTCAGTTCGGTCAGCGCAGTCCAAAATATTGAAGGATTTCGATTTGCCGATCGTTTTTAAAAATGACCACATTTTCGCCATTAAGTTTCCGATATAGTGCTAGTTTTTTTAATTGAGTCCAGAAATCATCGGCAAAATCGGAATCCTCGCAAGTTTTTGGGCTGGACCGACCGAATACATCTTTGAAGAGGCTTCAAAAATTGAATTTTAAAAAAGTGCCAGACCCAGCTGGGGCCTCTTTATCGGAGGTTTAACTGTATCTAATTCTGGCTTCAAAATTACCATCATTTTTTAGTTATCGTCATTTTCTGAACCATTGCTATCACAACAACATCATATCCATGACCAACAATGCCCTCAACCAAGTGTCGCAAGCTAACAGCAGTCTAGCCAATGAAGATGATGCTGGAATCATGCTCATTCTGATGCACTACCTCGAAAACAAAGATGACAACATTAAGTACACTGTGCCCGACTCCCTCAACCAGTTCTTCAAGTCCAACGACGACGATGGTGAAGAAGGAAAAGAAGAGATGAAGGGCAATGCCACCAAACGAGTTTCAGACCTTGAGAATGCAGAGATGCAATTAGAAACCATCGATATTTGCCCCGAGAAGCCTCTGAATTTCGCCCAAGATTTGCCTGAGTTTGAAGCTACTTTCGAAAGCTTTATTTTCCGAGTTCCAATTGGAGAACTGGAAGTGGCAGACAGGCAAGCTGAGGCATCAATCAACATGGTGAACCAGCCTGATAGAAGCAGTGTGATCAAGATATTTTCTGCTGTAGAAGCTTCGGGAGTAGTAGGACTGACTGAAGAAGAAATTTCGGTAAGAATTTTATTTATGATTTTTTATGGACAATAGAAATTCGACTCTAGTAGATTATTTACTGTTTCTTTTTCCAACAAACTTGCTCTCTGAAGTTTTGATGTTTTACAAACAATTATTCCAATGAAAAGATAGTTTTTCGCCGTGATAGAAGGCTGTATGTGTGGTTCGGCAAGCCAAATACGAAAGTCAGCTCCAAGTTTATCTGCAACGTTTTTGAAATGAATCCAAACAAGACTTTTGACTAAAATGCGATTAAGAAATAATTTTGCCTAGATCTACTTAAAAAACCTAGTAGAATGCCTTTAAACCAGACATTTACCTTGTTACTTCAAGTTAGAAAAGTAAAATTTTATTCTGAAGTTAAAAAACCATCTTTTTGCTTAGACAGCATTTTTTGTGTCAAAAATTAAAACGCTAAAAATCAAGTTTGGTCCCGAAGAAAACGCCCTCTCAAGGGCTATAAAACAAAAAAAGATTACAACAACAAGTGAACAAAAGTTTAGTTTTGAGCAATTTTAAAATTAACCGAAAATTTTGCGCCACCCTGTAGTTATTTTTAAAGTTTTTTACATAAAGGAATAAAAAATGGGCACGTGTTCACCGAAAGTGGGTTATTTTCTATAATACAGAAAATACGACTCCAAATATACTTTTATTTTTTCTGACTCAGGGTGAACACCTACTCATCCTGAGCCAGTTTTCGTCCCATCAATAACTGTAGAATTTCCCGTACAATATACGAGAAATTCTACAGTTTTTTGCACCATCGATAGCTGTAGAAATTCTGGTATATTATACGGGAAATTCTACAGTTATCAATGTGGCTAAAACTGACTCGGGATGAACATTTACTCATTCTGAGTCACTTATTGACTCATGCGAAAAAAGTACTAATTTTTTTCACACCAAAAGTCAGGAATAAATTTTTTTTGTTTTGAATGTGTATAAAAAATATTTAGTTGGCCACTTCACTGGAAGCATCACATCTATCCACATTGTTAAAAACCATGCAATCTGCTTACGACATATTCCCTTGCGGGATTGACACCAGACGGTATGTGGCCATGATAGACGCCAAGTGTTGGATGGTATGCACGACTCAGTTCGGCTTTTTCCCGCGGCCCTGGACACTGCCCAAAGGAGACATCAACTTTTCTGTGCTCAAGTGATTAATTTTCCGTAAAATTTATTCAAAAATTTAAACAAAATAAATGTTCAGATGGATGGCTGAGGCGGTTTTGGTGAGTGTGCATAGCAAACCAGGCATTTTGGTCGAGGATTTAGTGAAAGTATTTGTGTTCGCTCTCCAGCCAATATTAGTGGAAGAACTGCTTGGGTTGCTTCAAACCATTGGATGTTGTACAGTGCATTCAAAGACTATGAGCACAATGAAAAAAGCGTCCCCTTTTGCAGGTTTGTGCTCAATTTGCTACATATTATATACCGTATTTCCTCTAATACAAGCTCCCCTCAACTTTGAGGGTCTGGATTTCAGGGTGGAAGCAATATTTTGCAAAGCTGTTTGATACGTTTTCTTAACTACCACGAGCTCCACCGATTCCACTTTTTAAATTTTGGTTGAGTACCCCTCGAATTCTAAATTTTCCGATTTTTGGGGATTCGATAAATAGAAGCCCCGTGGCTTCTATTAGAGCAAATACGGTATATATATTTTGATATATTAGCTTTTTTCTCTCTCACAGATAACGTTTTTCTTTAGCAAAAAGTGAACAAAAGCTCGTGAAGTATGCCATGCCAAAGCACGATGGTCTAGAGAAATTTGCCCTCTTTTTCAAGAATCAGAAAAGTATCCAACTTCTATGAAATATTTGTTGAAATTCTTTTGAAATAAACACCGTACCTTTATTATTCTTTACAAAAAATTAGGAATTGAAGTTAACATAATAAATTAATACAGTCAAACCCTCTTTTGGCGTTTTATCGAGATTGTTTCCCTTAGGGAGGCGGCCGAATAAGCCGTTAAATCAAGGTTGCACTATAGTTACTATTTTAAAACTTTCTGGTAAGATTGGATTCAGTTTTTTTTCATAAGGCTTTATAAACTGTTCGTTTTGCGCTTATGGGTTTTCAGTTTTCTTTTCATCGGTTGACCAGACTAAACCCGGTTTTCGGTTTACTTTTTTGTTCTTTCAACCGAAATTTGACTATACAGCGGACTCTCGATTTTACAAAAATTCCTCAAGTTCGTTCCCAATTTCGAAAAATGGTTTTGGGTGGTTTAGTACAAAAAATCGCAAAGATTCCGTTTTTCTGGTCGTTTTTGGGTGAGGGGGGAGTAGGTCAATCGTTTTTTGGCCAAACTTCGTCCCAGGACAAATTCAGTTTTAAGCAATCGTCTTTTCAACCAGCCTTGGCGTTCCGCCAGTCAGACTTTGGCAAATCCCATGTTTCAGCCAATCGGGTTTCGGCCATTCTGATAGTTCAGTCAATTGGACGGTTCTTTTCCGTTATCGGGACCTCATTGCAAAATAAGTTCTTCAAATATTTAAAAGAGGCTTTTATTTGCCATTTAATGGCTTTGCATTATCAGAAATTTAAATTGCTTCGTTATCAGTGTTTTTAATTTAGATATGAAGTTTCGAGATCCTCCTAAAAGCGAAGAAGCTAGCGTCGAATTTCTTCAAGATAGTGGGCTACTTCCTACAAGAAGAACTTGCAAAAATGGCCATTCAATGAAACTCTACTTTGTGACAAGAATTTTCTGGAAATCTGCACTATAAGAGACTGCCATCACAAGATCAACATGAGAAAAGGCGATTGGTTTCAGGTTTTGATTATCCTAATTATAGCTTTCTTATGCGCGTTCTATATAATTAGGACACGCGTCTTCCATTCGAAAAGATTCTGTGCTTTTTCTATAGCTGAACATACGAATTGAATTCCATCAAATGGTGCGAAAGAGAGTGCGGTCCGCACTTTCACGTCGGATTTTTGTGTTTTTGGTATATTTGAATGAGAAAAAAAACAGCCGCATCATAGTGTGCGCATTTAAGAGTTAATTGTAGTTTGAAGATTTATTAAGCATATAACAGGGCTTCCATCTCAAAAAAATATACGGTACTCCAATAATACCACAGGATGAGGCAATGAAGAAAACATTCTTGTAACTTCAAAACAAAATTTGTAACTGCAAAATAATTATTTTTATGAGACAGTTGGCTTTGAGTAATTATGGCTGCCTTATTTGTCGTTTGACACCACAGAGCATAGAGCAAAAGCCGCAAAGCACAATCAGAAATAATAACAAAGGGATTCGCCGCTCTGAACCATCGCCTTGCTAAATTCAGTAAATTGCAAAAAGGTAAAATTAAAAAAATGTCGGCTAGCAAGCACAGCTAATTATTTGGTAACCTAGGATTTAGTCGACGGCATACCTAATTTGCAAATCTTTACTTTACTCCCTCTTTAATGAGATCTCAAGCAGTGGTCGGATTGAAATAATTTAAACTAGCACTTTTTCGTCAAGTCACAGTGAGAAAACGTAAAAAACAGATCGAATTGGAATATACGGCCTAATCTGTGAAATTGGCCGCCTTTGTGTTATTATTTTTCCACCCGTTTTGAATAAATCATATAAAAATTTAATTTGACCCTTTTTATTTTGTAAAATGGGCTGCTTTTTATTTTTTATCAATCACACATTCAATCACACTTTTTTTATTCCGATAATTTTCGGCAAAGTATTTTTGAATGTGTTTTTTTTTAAATGAAGTTACCGTATTTTCTCTAATTATGCGGCCGGCCGCTAAATTTTTCAACCCTCCGAAAATCGGACAATTTTGAGGTTGATCTCGAGATTTTCGGGTGAAAATCCAAAATCGAAAAAGCGGAATCGGTGGAACTCGTGGGAGCTGAAAAAATTTAAAAAAACAGATTTGCAAAATATCGAATCTGCTCCGAGACACAGACTCTGAAAGTGATAGGGGCCGCTAAACTAGAGATGGTCGCATAATTAGAGAAAATACTGTAGTTAGCCTCAAATAGCTGCGATTACATAAGGTACTAGGTAGTGTGGTTGTAAAGCAGCGGGGTACGGTCAATGTTGTTAGCGGGTTCGATTCCCAATGCTGGCTCTGCTTTTTTAATTATTAGTTTACTGAAAAATTATTCTGAATATTTTCTATTTGCTAGTAGCGCCGAAAATTTCATCAAAAATATTTTTAGCAGGTAGAGGCCGAAATCGGTATCTAGATGTTTTTGATGAAACTTTCTAACTTTTTCCAACAAGTACACACTCTATTTTTACCAATGTGTATCCACAATCTCGGTCTTTATTTCATTTCTTTACAAAAAACAAGAATTAACAGGAAAAAAGGATCCCAATTTTACAAGAAAACATCCAAATTCAATTTTTTCATTCAAAAAACAACCAAAATAATACAAATATAAAAGCAGCCAATTTCACAGATTAGGCGGTACATTTCCCATACATTCACATCCACGCGTCATCGGCGAGTCGACCGTTTAAAATCTCGCTGATCATAGAACTTAAATAACTTAAGCAAAGTAATGGAAACTACGTAGATAAGCGTCATTATTGAATGTTGTACTGTAGTTGAAAGGAAATATTCCTTGCTTTACTTAACTCACGCTATCGTACTTTGGTTTTACAAAAAATAAAAAAAAACTAACGCTACTGCCATGTACCCCACCCAATAATTAAAACCTACTGCGTTTGACCCCACCCAATAATTTTAAACACAGATATAGCTCATGCTAATCATATATTTCGAAGTAGAAGGACATAAAAAGCAATCTCAAAGGTATGATGGGCTGTATTGGGAGGGGAAGGAAATAAAGGGGCCACTTTTTGGTCAAATTTTTTTTCTGCTTTATCATGTTTTTCAACATAGGCCTTAGCAAACAGAGACTCTATATGCATTTTATGATTAAGAGTACTTCTCGGAATCATGTCTAAGGTGAGTGAGTGTGCGGATCCCAAGCTCTCAAGCTATTCAAAACTATGTTCAACATATTTATTTTTTTGGCCAGTGGGCCCCTAAAATGCCCCTAAAGTGGCCCCTATTTTGTCCTACCCACCCTCGCCCCCCGGCCCCCTTCCTCCCTAACACAGCCTTTTGTCCCTTTAAAGATGGGGTTTTTGACCTTATAAATGTAAAATATATGATTAAATTAGCTATATACGCTATTATTGGGTAGGGTATACGTCAGTAGCGCCAAAAACTGACTTTATTAGACAGCTTCTCCATCATTGCGTCCACCTTGGCTGAACAGCTCTCTCGTGATTTGTGTTTTCCAAAGCAGAGGGAGATTTCCATCCTTATAGCAGTGCTGTCCACATCTTTGTCTCTTTCATACTCTTCATCATTTTGGTATCTATAACCAGCTCTGGAGTTGCTGCTCACAAAAAGCCACACATGAGGTCGGACCCCTCCGATGCCTGAGCTAGTCCCTCCAAAGCTAGTCCCTCCTGCGCTCCCCATTCCTGCTCGAGATGCTGATCTGGCTGCACTCGAGCCTCTGCCACCTCCTGCTCGACCTCCCCCTCCACCACCTCGTCCACCTCCTGATCCTCCCTTAGGAGCTCTTTTTTGACGACTTGCTGTAGAATCGCCTTCCGTCGAGTTCGGAAGGAGAACAGCATTTGCTAAAAGTATTCATTTGTTGTCTTCTTATATACCGTACTTTCTCTAATAGGCCAACATGTCGGGTTATTTTTCAATCACCCGAAAATCTGGAGAATTTTGGGTCGATTTCGAGATTTTCGGGTAAAAACCCAAAATGGAAAAGATGGAATTGGTAGAGCTCGTGGAAGTTAAGAAAACGCGAAAAATAGCTTTGAAGAATGTTCATTTTTCTCCGAGATACAGACTCTCAAAGTAGGGGGTGTCGGGTTATTGGAGACTGTCGGCCTATTAGAGGAAATATGGTGATACAAATAAACTTTTTTAGTAAAAACTTGCTCAGGATGACCACCCACCCATTAGACAACCCCCCCCCCTTTAGTCTGTATGAGACCTGTCAAAAAGTTTTTGTACCGTGTGAGAAAAACTAAAAGTACCCAAGATGGTTTCGGTATCACAAAATTCAAGACATTTGGCTTGCTTTTTACCTAGTTTTCCATACATCAAGTCTCTCATGCTTAAGAAGGCAGATTGGTTATTATTAAGGGTCCACAAGTAGACCATGGACTGGTTGGCCTTGGCACTGCCATCTGGATCCACAGAAATGCCTATTGAGGGCTGGAACTGGCTCTTGAAAGACTCTTTGGTAACATAAGGCACATCATACTCGCTACTGAGCAGTTCAACTATAGCTATTCCTAATTCTTCAACCTTCCTTTGTAGTAGTTCTTTACGAACAGAAAGGTCTTCCTATAATATTTTTTTAATGGCTAGGTAAATTTTTGGGCAAGTTCGAATCATTTTTCATTGACGAGTTTGGTCCTCCAAAGGGAGCATCACTTTCCAAAATCATCATATCTCAGAGAAGGTATGCTTTCCCAGGAGATACTAATAAAAAAAGACAGGGTTATATTAGACTGTTTTGCGCCGATTTTTTTTGCTGGCTATAAAGTAGTTCTAATTTCAAAATTTGTGTTCTATCAAAAATTTGTCTGGTGATTTTGCAGTAAAGATCTCGCGTGTGCTGCCAAAAATCCGTAGTTCTTGGATTTTTGTCCGTGGGAAAATTTTCTTCGCAAAAATGGCTATTTTTGACTGAACTTGACTAAAAGAGCACTTGCTGGCTGTATAGTTGTTCTAATTTTATATTTTGTGGGTCATCAGAAATCTGTCCAGTGATGTTGTAGTATAAATCTTGGGCTTCATTTTGGTATATTAAAGGGGCATGCTCGTCGCCGATGGGAATATTTTGAAAGAAGGGTACCAGTGAAATTCAAACAAGAATTAAAATGTCGTTTTTAGTTAATGTTAAGGAAAACAACTGCTCTCAACCAGAATCGAACCGACTTTCATACTTCGCCGCTGCCGTAAAAGCCCAAGTGCACCCCCCTCCCTCGAAAAATTTTTTGTACTTTTAAAAAAAGGTACCCATTTTCAGCTGAAATTTTTCATTCCGAAGCAGTCTTGTAAATCGAAAAACTTCGCCGCCGCCGCCGAGCGCCGGCTCAATTTTTTTCGCCGCCGGCGCCGAGCGCCGGCTTCATGTTTTTCGCCGCCGAGCGCCGACGGCGGCGAAAAATCGCCGCCGGACATCATAATATTCAAAAGTTATAGGCGTTTTTGCCGCTGTGGTGCCAAAATAAGAGGTTTTTGCCGCTGTGGTGCCAAAATAAGAGGTTTTTGCCGCTGTGGTGCCAAAATAAGAGGTTGTTGAAAATTAAATTTATTTTATTTGATGTTACATTAGCCAGGACGGACGTATAAATACACATCAAATTTGAATAAACTTTTCGTTGAAATTCATAAGCGCTTTTCTCTTCAATAATTTTGGGCCGGTCCTTCCTTTGTGTCGAATAGTGTTAAAGGTGACAATGGAAAATAAGCTTTGACTTAGATAGGGCAGAGCAGGAGTTGGCGGAGTTAGAAGCTAAGGCCGAAGAATTCGCTAAGTCTATCAGAGACAAGATGAAGGAAGTGCAAATCAAAAAACGCAAAAAGGCTGCCGACAAGGATCTTATAGACTTCGAGGTTTTGCGTTACTGATACGCTTTGTTTATTCCAAAACATTAAAACAAGTAATTTCATGAAACGTTGTATTGTATTCTTCAAGTTTCTTTCAAGTTATCATGTTCCTAACAGATCAAATGCAATAAATTCCATTTTCTTTAAGTTTTCATGTTACTCGGCAAATCATATGCAATAAATTCAATTTCATTTACATTTGGTTAATGAAATGCAACTTAGACTTTAATTTAATGGATTTGATTATGTAAATGTGAACACCAGTTCAATTAAATAATTTTGATTAATCAATTGAAAAACAACCATTTCAATTGATTAATTTTTACATACACGGTTACATTCTTCGCTGATCGTAGCTACCCCTTTCTTAGTCATACAAGCGATGCCGGTTGCTTAAATATCACTTTTGGGCCAAAAAGCTCGTAAAAAATAAATTGATGAAATTAATTGTATAAAGCATTCAATTGATAATTCATAACATTACTGCTCATTACGCAAATTATCATTATTTTTTTCGCCGCCGGCGCCGGCGCCGAGCGCCGGGTCGGCGGCGAAAAATCGCCGTCGGGCGCCGGCGCTGTTCACAAGACTGTTCCGAAGCACTCCAGTAGGCAAAATTCCTCAACAATCCGAATCATAAGACAGAATTTGAAAAAAATACTTAGTCGCTGAGATATGACCTAAAGTTGGAGTGTCAAAATAAAAAAAAGACCATTTAACTTTACTCCAACTTGAGGTCATATCTCAGCGACTAAGTATTTTTTTCAAATTTTGCTTTATGATTAGGATTGCTGAGGAATTTTTGCCGTTTTACAAAAAAATTTTCGAGGGGGGGGGTGCACTTGGGATACTGTCCGCCGCTGCTATACCACTGCGCCACCGTTGTTACTAACTGCAGTTTTGTTTTCCATTACTTATAGCCAAAAGAGTATTCAACAAATTTGCATTTCAAAATAATTATTTTTTGAATTGATCTGGTACCCGCCTTTTAAAATAATCCCGTCGGCGGCGAGCATACCCCTTGAAGTGCAGCCAAAAGTGTGTGGTTTTGTGGTTATTGTGCATGACAAAATTCTGAAAAATTTTGGTGTTTTATTTATCTTTTTTTGATTACGTTGTTGAATTTTGGGCCCCTGTGTTGGTTTACTTCTCCTCGAGGTAGTTAACTTGAACTTGAGTGATCTAACCATAAAAAATGGACTTCCCAATAATATTTACCTCCCTTTGGCCGTTCTCCTGGATAAAGTTATTGAAAGCTTTGACTGTATCATCGTAATACAATTTCCAATAATTGAGCGCCTTACTGCATAATAAATCTTTATTTGGTAAATAGGCTAACCTGATAGGTGAATTTTGAGCTTAATAAAAAAGAATAAGAACTCCAGGCAACATTTTCGAAGAGGTATATAGGTATAATAAGAGGTAATTCAAATGCTTATAACTTTTTATTTTCAGACAAATGTTTGAGTCAACACAAAATGACGTGTGAAGAGGAGCTTTAAATAGAACAACATCAGCTAAATTTAGACTTTTTGAAGGCAACGAGGAAGCTTGCTGGAGGATACTGGCCTGGCAATTGCGTCATTGGCTCTCTTTCAAAAGAATGGCTGCTGCTGCTACCTCAAAGCATTGGCTATACTAGCAGAAATTTAGGTAGCTGTAAAAAAACTAGAAAAATGTTTACTGTATATAGCAAGACTGAAAATATCAACAGCCCGTTTTTACAACAAACAATGCCAATGACCTATAAATGACCTTTAGGTCTGACGACTTGAAAAATGACGACTTTTTCATCTTGCTAGAATCAGCGCCTTTTTCTTTTTGTAAACCATATCTAAATTTGTAGTGTTTCTTGTACGCATTTTCTCTCTCTATTTTTTTCGCAAAACGCGTCAGCTGAAAAAAACCGAACGACATCAGGGATTAGAGTCCGAAAAGAAGAAGAGGAAAACAACGGTCATTGAATATTCTCGTTACCTGCTTATCTCGTTATAATTATCTCGTATTTTGACGAATAAAAATGGTTTTGGTAAGTTTAATAACCCTCGT
This sequence comes from Ditylenchus weischeri, assembly GCA_029231635.1. Classification (NCBI taxonomy): domain Eukaryota; kingdom Metazoa; phylum Nematoda; class Chromadorea; order Rhabditida; family Anguinidae; genus Ditylenchus; species Ditylenchus weischeri. The sequence continues at coordinate 105,361 of JAMRYI010000326.1, forward strand.
GGCAAAAGCATTTTTTAAATTGCTGGCTGAAACCTCAAAATTATTTGGGGTTTCATCGGTGCGCGGAAGCCCTTGACAAAAATTTCTTAAAATGGCCAAATTTTTTTGCCCCATCCTAATTTTTCTTTAATCATCTTGAAAAGAGTTGTCACAACTTGTAGCTACCCAGCAGCACAGTCCTAGGAGGACAGGTGGTCATAGTCAAGTACTAAAACAAAACTAAAAACGTTTACTAAATGAACTCATACGTTCACCGCGTCCATTGGCTAACGGTCAGAACATATTCAAGCACGGCTAAAATTAGTTTTCCCCTCCAAATAAATGATTTCTGGCACTAAAATCAATTATTTTTGGCACTAAATTTTATTTTGACATTTTTTGAAGTTATGATTAAAATTTTTCAAATGTTTTTTTCCTATCATGTAGCCCTGGATCTTGGCGTTCTAATAAGCCATCGAACTCTGCTGAATAATTTTAGAAAAGAAGATATTTAGGGGTTTGAATGAAATAACTTTTTTGTTTGTGTTACTTTATTCAAAACCCCAAATCTCTATATTTGCGAAATCGGATTCATTCAGCGGAACTTGATAGCTTGCTAGAAAGCCAAGGTAAGGGCTAATGCAAAAACATTAGAAAAAATTCGAGCAAAACTTTTCGAGAAATGTCAAAATAAAATTTAGTGTAAATAATCATTGATTTTAGTGCCAGAAATCATTTATTTGGAGGTGGAAACTACCGGGTGGGGCAAAAGTTCGTCCGGAAAATAGAAATCAATTTTTACACAAATTTTTAAGCTTTAATAATTTTTGTTTATATATCATTTTAAAGCCCTATTCTTCCTCTTTCTAATGGTATATCAAACGTTTATTTCATTCAATAAAATGACCACCATTTGCATCAATACATAACTTGAGTCTTTTAGGGAAATTGTCCATGGCATCTTGAATCATCTTCTGCGGAATTGCATCCCATTCTTTCACAAGGGAAGCCTTCAGTGCAGCAATTGTCTTGTGAGGCTTGGAGCAGGCCTTTGACTGAAGATACGGCCATACGAAAAAATCCATCACATTCAGGTCCGGCGAGTTGGGTGGCCAGTCTCCAATTGGGTTTTAAGTTAAGGTATTATACTTAATTTCCCTAAAAGACTCAAGTTATGTATTGATGCAAATGGTGGTCATTTTATTGAATGAAATAAACGTTTGATATACCATTAGAAAGAGGAAGAATAGGGCTTTAAAATGATATATAAACAAAAATTATTAAAGCTTAAAAATTTGTGTAAAAATTGATTTCTATTTTCCGGACGAACTTTTGCCCCACAAGCAATCAATAGCTATTACCAGGACGAGAATGAAACGTCCATGTTTTTAATTTGACCCTATGAGGGGAATTTACTTTTTACAGATCAAAACCGCAATATTGCGAGACTCTCAAAATATCTCACCAAAAATTAATCCCAAATTATTCCAATATATTTAAGATAGATCACTCTTCCGATAATTTTCAGACATTTAAATGCAAAACACATAAACTTGTCATTATTTTATGCCAGCGTTTCGAAACTATAATCCTGTTTTTCCTAGACAACTTTCCCAAAATTGCCAACCCCCGCTAAATATGCAAATTCCATATTCTAAATTTCCAAAAATGATTGTGTATGATTGTGATCAACACTACCTTTCTGTTATAAATACTGTTGGATGGCCGTTAGTAATCACTTCAAAGTGCCCAATTGACTTTTAAACATGTTCTCCAAAGTGATCATCTCCTGCCTTCTCTTGGCTGTCGTCTGCTCTGCTTTGCCAGCAACCCCAGTAACCCCAGCCACCCCGGCCACCCCAGCCACTCCAGCTCATGGTGTGCCGCCAACAGGAGAGGTGCCTCATCCATCTGGACTACCTGCTGCTCCATACAGTCAGTTATATTGCCGAGGATTATTATGTGTAATATAAACTAGTTTTAGACCAGGGTGACTTGTTGGATGCCCTCACTGCATACGTTGAGCACATTCTAGGTCAAGGAGGATCTGCAGCTTCAAGTGCCTCGTCTCTTCCTCCAGTAGTGCCTTCCGCTTAAACATACAAAAGCACAATTTTAGCACCAACCTTCTTAACATAGAAAAACTCATTCATAATTGTTTAGTTTTAATAAATGTTCTAAATAAATACTTCACAGCAATGGTTTGTTGTCCAGAAAAATTGAGGCTTATTACAGCTAATACATGCGGTAAAAACTCTAAAGATCTCCCTTTTTGGCTCAGTGTTTTACCAGATTACGTAAATGTACTTTATTTAAAGATTTTACTTTATTTGAGACCCCAAATATTTTCTAATTTTAAAAACTCTACATCAAAATCTTTATTTTTGGTGCTCAAAGATCAAGAAGCACTTGATAAAATGGTACTTTTTGACAAAAAAAAATGCTGAATTGTACTTTATTTGACCAAATTTTCAGAAATTAAAAGTCTTCAGCTATCGTATTTCCTTTAATAAGACAGCCGGCCGCCTTATTTTGGATGCCCGAAAACCGGAAAATTTGGAATTCGATCTCGAAAATTTTGGTTGCTGAACCAAGATCTGAGAAGTGCAATCGGTAGAGCTCGTGGAAGTTAAGAAAACTCGTAAACAAGCTTTGCAAAGCCCGGCCCAGCCCGGCCCGTGAATTTTTGGGCCCGTGTCCAACCCTGGTGAAATTGTGCGGACAGAATAGAATCGGAAAGTTTTCTGGACAGAAATGGTCCAATTTGGACAAAAATTCGCAATCCATCTAGTACTTTTATTCAAGCAAAAAACATAACAATTCAATTAAAGTCAGCCATAAATACATCAAATTCATAAACTTTCCGCGTTTTTTCTGTCCAGAATGTTTTCCGGAAAAACTTTCTATTTCACAATCCTAGGTTAGACCACCTTGGAGTGAGTACCTACCCATGGTATTGCGATTCTTGACCGTGCGCTTGACCTAAAGTTATTTTCCTACCCCTTAGAACTCATTCAACTCATTAAAAATAAGGTAAGACATGAGGTGTAAACCCAGAGAAGTTCGAACCAGCAGCCTCAGTTATGCATATATGAGGTACTGCATCAACCTTTCTCTCTTTTAGAATCGCTCAGAATACCACTCCAGAATGACCAAAAGGCAAAACTAACTGGGTTTTGGGCGTTTACTAAAGGGGGGTAAACTTTTTGCAAAAAAGCGATTGAGCGGATCAGAAACTCAATCGCTCAAAATCGTGTGGTTTGGAATAGTTTAAGGTGGTTTAGAATAGATAAATGTAGAATTTTGAGCGATTAAGCCCATCGGACTGGAATTCTGATCCGCTAAATCGTTTTTTCGTAAAAAACTTACCCCCCCCTCGGTGAACCCTCAAAAAACAGTTATTTTTGCCTTTTGGCCACTCCGGAGTGGGTTGAGAGGGGTTGGTGTAGTGCCTTATATACTTATAATAATATGCTGGTTCCAGTCTGAGCTCAAATTACTTGATTTGGTGTAGTTTGAGGTTGTTTAGGATGTTTTGAGGTGGTTTGGGTAGCTTAGACTGCCTTGGGATAGATAGATATAGAGTGAAATCTAGACGGAAGTATTTCAAGGTATTCTAGTAATCCCCTTGTACTCAGCGGATTTTTTTTTCACGGTGAGAAACAAAGTATTTACTCTAGGCTGAGATATAGATCCTCAAAGTCGAGGGGGCCGCCTTATTAGAGGAAATACGGTACGTACCCTGCGTTTACCCACTTTTTAAAGTAATGGAACGCCCGTGTTTTTGTTCGTCGTGTGAAACGTCTGTTTTTTAATCTTATTAAAGATGTATGCAAGCGAAATCTCCGACCAAACAATGTTTTACTTTACCTAAAAGTGCAATGTATACTTGATAAGCAAAGGCTAAGTCCTTAAACCACACAAACATTTGTTCTTCTTCAGTTTTCTAGTATAAACAAAGTTGGGCTGACTGTCGCCTAACAAAAGATTCTGTCAGTGGAGGTGCCACGCATCTCACTTCCTACAAAACACACAAAGCAAAGTTTTAAAAATATACTCTTGATTTAAGTCACCTGTTGTATCCCAAAAACTCCAAAATCTTTAGAGGTTCTGGACTCTCGTCTTCTGGCCGCAAAGTTGACCCCCACTCCACTACTAACACCACTAGAAGAACCCGCTACAGCAGTAACAGAAGCTAATCTGCCTAGTTGGTGGCTTCTGGATCTTATTGTTGCTACTTGTTGCACTAAAATAGACTACTGCTTTTTTCCCAATGGTATTGTAATTATCTTACACAGCTCGCTAAGACCTGGTACCTCAAATAATTTGTTTAATAAAATCAGAAAAATTTGTTTTAAACCAATAAAATTTAACCACTTTAGCTTTTTGGTTAGGACTTTTGTATCGATTGAAATAAGCAGAAGTTTGCAGGTAGATACATATCCTGCAAAAATCGTTTAAACTTTTGCGAAAATGTACAAACTCAACTGAATCGGCAAAAAACTTAGTGCTGCAGCCATAAAAGAGTAGCCTTGAAATTGGTGTTTTAAATTATTATTGGGCTTTCTAATAATTTACCATAGCGAAAAGAAAAAGCGGATGGCTCACCACCAGCTGCGGGCTTCATTCTGGGATACATTTCGTCGTCAACGATGCAGATAAATTGTAGTATTCCTACTAGAAGGGTTAGTCCTAAACTATGTTTTGTTTAGAGTATTTCAGAAGCAGAAAACAACGCGAGTTTTGGTAAATGTTTACAAATTCCAAAACTCACATGCTTTTTGGGTGAATTCTGAAGGAAAGCAGCCAATCTAATCCAACTTAAGTTTTAGATTTTATTTTTTCTCTATGACTCATAAAAACTGGTCAAACTTTAGTAATTTATACTAGAATATGTTGTTGCCACAGATGTGGCAATTGGTAGGCGCTGAGGAAGTGCGTAGGGTACTTGCAAAGTCAAAAAAATCATACATGCTACCACCAGGATTTGAACCTGTGACCATGCCTTGGTCCCCCAAGGCAATCTAAAAATCACCCCAAATTACCTTGGTCCCCCTGTGGTTTTTGGGAACTTTCAAGTGGCCATAACTTTTTTTTGAGACAGTCGAGTTCAACTTTTCAAAATTTTTTCAGTTCGACCACGCTGAGTCGAATGGTGTAATCAGATTCTCGATACGAAAAGCGGAACACCCCTAATATTTTTTTGTGATGGACGATATAGTAAGTATGGAAATTTTTTCGAATGATTTAGTATTACAGTCAAACCTCGATACAACGTACCCCTTGATATAACGTACCCCTTGAGACCATTTGGTTGGATTTACTTTAAATTACAATAAGTTTACCCCTGCTATAACGTACCCTCGATATAACGTACCCCTTGATATAACGTACCCCTTGAGACCATTTGGTTGGATTTACTTTAAATTACAATAAGTTTACCCCTGCTATAACGTACCCTCGATATAACGTACCCTTGAAAAATAGTGTGTTATATTCACCAATTTCATACAGTTTTTTCTCTTTTTCTGCTTCTGCAATGTTTTCTGTAATCATTAAATGTTTCGGTGAGTACTTCAAAGCCGAAACGTCAAAAGGTTTTTTCTCCGCTAGCCGATGATTGTTGTTTGCGGAATTGTTATTGTTGAGCTTGTAAATAAAATCACTTGAATATTTTACAAACCATTGATATAACGTACACCTGTCATCTATTTGGTTTCGGCCCTCAATATAACGTACCCTCGATATAACATACCCCTTTACCCGGCCCCCAAGGGATACGTTATATCGAGTTTTGACAGTATTTTGATAATTTGATTATCTTCTCTGGGTGGAAAAGCAAATTTTGAAATCGGAAAATCGAGACCGCCAACAAGATATGACACTTTTTTTCTCACAAGAATAGCAAAATTTATATGCCTTTCAGATTTTTTTAAATGCGAATTTTAGACGCCCATAGTTTTTTCGATTACAAGTTTAAAAGCACCTCCTAAGACGTAGAAGATAGCGGAGCAAAGAGTTTTACGATCTTTTTGCCAGTGTCCATAAATTGAAAGTAGAAAGGCGATGGCTGTAAGAGATGTGCCACATAGATGCAGCACTGTAGGAACTGTTAGGCGCACTAAACATTGAAATTTGTAAATAGAAAAATTACAAATTTTTCCGCCAGTTTTATTCAAAGCCTACAATAGCGAAAACGTTTGTACGATATTTTTTGTACTCCGTGTCTATTTCTACTTGCCTAAAATAGCATTAGTCGCAAAGCTGAATTCGCCCAAGTCTTTGCCACTGTATACAGCATTCTCTACGCATGTTTCTGGATTTTCTAGCAATATTTCATGCTCATCTTCAAATCCAAGTTGGCTTAAGTTAGCACTCATCCAACGGCACATTTCAAAATAGCCAGCATTATAAGAAAATTGGACCTCCTGGAAAAAATTATGAAGAGAAACTGTCAACTTATACAGTCAACATTCCATATAACGGCAGCCTAAGCATCGGACGAAACTGCCGTTATATCGAGGGTTGACTATATTGGAAGCTAAAACTAACCATGGGGTCTCCTTTGTCATCTGTTCTGTTTATAGGCCTAGGCTCAGTAATATGCACCCAATTAAGCATAAATAGAGGACCAGATTGCATGCCTAAGGTAATTAGCCCCAGCACAGAGCTGCTCACCCAAATAGAGTTCTCTGTGCACCGCGTGTTGATAAGCCACTAAAACAAGCATTTGCAATAGGTTAAGTGTGAGCTTGACTACAGTTTTTTTTAATTATTTTTCAAAGCCCAAGTAACATTTGAAATTTCTGTGTGTCGAAATTGTTCAACGTAAATAGGAGATTTGAAAGAAACAAATTTCATGTTTGTCTTCTTTTTGTTTTCTAACAATAATGATAATAACAAAAATGCACCTTTTTCAAAAAATGAGTATCGTGTGATCTCTATTGATTCCCTTGCCCAAAAGAGACAACCTCATAAAAATCTTACGAAAGGGGCTAAGCATAAGAGGGGGAAGAAAGCAAGCCGCGAAATTTAAGAAGCCACAGATCTTCGTAAAGCATCATGTAAGGTAATTAGCCCCAATCAGTGGTCAAAAGTCTCTACTGGATCAGCTAGGAAGTTGAGAACATAATAGAATAAACTGGAATTTCTACTAATGCTGTTTAAAAAACATCAAGAAGTTCGAAAAGCAAGAAACATGCAGTCCGGCAATTGACAACAAGCGAAAAATAATTAAACAAAAATTAATGTAACTACTGTACAAGAAATGCATTGCAGAAAAAAATAAAATTTAATGTTAATGTAGATAAATCAAAAAAAAATTTATATTGGTCATTTTGTCCAGTTTAGGAGGGGGATTATTAAAAGTTTTACGGTAACTATTCATTATAAAAATTATTAAAAAAAACTAGAATTGCGAAAGCTCAATACGGCGCTATTGCGATACATCCCTCTCCGCCATCATAATATTTACCTAGGCTTAGGGTCTGGCCATTACTAATAAGGGCCTTTTTTGCATATTTTTTTTAAATGTCGGTTTTAGGTACCCCCCAACCCCCCACCCCCAAATATTATTGGAGAGGCGTATACGGCAGTAACGTTCTCAATACACTAATGTTGAAAAAAACCTTTTTTTTCTAGAACTGAATAATCAAAAAGCAATGAAAAGTTGAACTTGCTTGAACCAATCTATTGCGCCAGCTCTTTCTCCTGCCTTGCTTATGTTGTTGAGCTGAGAGAAGAGCCAAGTAGTTGCTCTCTGTCAAATGCTTTTGCTCTGTTTTCGGCAAGTTTGGGGTTGCACCCTGAATTTTTATTAATAAAAACAGAAAAGTATTTAGCAGACAATATTGGCTACCTCTCCATAGCCAATTGAGATGTGTTTAGTATGGAGAAAGCCAAATTCTTTCTTAAAAACAGAAAAAATTAAAAGAAAACTTTGTTTTTACTTTAAAAAGTACTTATAAACACTGGAGTTTGAAGAAGAAGACCTTGTAAGGACCATTTTAGCAGAAGGACAGCCAAATTAATTTAATAATGTAGCTAAAAAAGCAGTATTAAGCGCTCCTTAAATTGTTTCATGTTTAGATGTTATTTTTTTGCAGCCAATAGAATTAGTCCCAAGAGAGTTAGTCAAAAACCTTAAGATATCTCCTGAAAAATTGATTGAGTTGTGGAAAAAAATGCTGTCAAACCTAATTATGATCTACATTTTTGTTTGTTTGGTATCATAGAAAAAGCAAAGTATGCAGTAAGCAACTTTTACATTCGCATCAGTTTTTGGATCGATATATTTGCTAAGAAAAAGTAGATTCATTTAAGTTCACAACAAAAGTTTTAATAGAACTACCTACATTAACTCATATCTATGATCTATTCATTAGTCTATGCAGAAAACATATTTTGTCTGTGCTATGCTTATTTTAACTGTGCGTACTTAAAAAAAACAATTATTTAGTTTTTATCAGGGTTGCTGCATGGAAAGCTTTCCGAAATCTTTCCAGTTAGATGCATGATCATTTTTGTTTTCAAAACACTTCTCACAAGCATGACAGTAGTAAGTCTTTTTAAAAAACGATGAAATGAATTTGATACCATCAAAATTCAAGAAATTAATTACAGTACAGTCGACGCTCTCTTTAGTGTACACTCTACTTAGTGTACAGCTCTCTTTAGTGTACACTTGAGAAAAATTTGGTTGGCCTGAACTAAATTAAGGCAAACGGACATTCTACTTAGTGTACACTCTACTTAGTGTACACCTGAGGCTGGTCCCATTCAACAAATCGACATTCTATTTAATGTACAGTGGCAAAAAATAAACAAAATTTAATTCATTTTTTGTGTTTCAACACGAAACAAAAAATAAATTACATTGCCTTAGTTTTGACTTTCGTTTTTTGTTTGTTTTTTTGTCTCAAAATTTTATCGCTCTTTCATTTTTTTGTTTGTTTCAGATGTCTACTCCGAAGAAGCGACGAGCCATTTCTCTGCAGCTGAAGAAGGAAGTGATTGAAGAAACAGGCAGTTTGGCGGAACTCAGCAAGCAATTGATCTTCCTCGCTCCACAATCAAAAACATTCGCGACAGCAAAGTGGGAATTCCCAGTGCAATCAACGAAGGTGGTGAAGCCAAGCAATGAGAATCCTCCAGCGTTATGCAAACTTCGTCACCGATCCGGCAACTCTCAAACTCTTTGATCAGTTGGATGATGTCTTGGCAAAAGAACGCTTTAACAAATTGAAACAAAAACACATACAGATTTTTTTGTTAACCAATAGTTTGATGTTGAATTTTGTTTTTTTTGATAAAGTTGTTTGAATTTGTCGTTTACAGTCGACGCTCTCCTTAGTGTACACCAAGGGGACCGGCCTCAGGTGTACATTAAGTATTGTATTAATTAAAAACTCTCATTAGTGTACACTTATGGGAAATTAGGCAAAGTCACCCTCCCTTTAGTGTACACTCTACTTAGTGTACAGTTCTACTTAGTGTACACCTGAGGCCGGTCCCCTTGGTGTACACTAAAGAGAGCGTCGACTGTATTTTATATCAAGAAACTATATAGTTAAATACTTATAAGAAATTTTTATTCCAAAAATGTTTTTAGGCTGAAGTAAGCACCGGAGCGGTAGGCAGACTAACTTTTGGAGGCAGAGAAGCTCCACTGGCAGCTAGTTCAGCAAGGGCTTTTTCGAGTGCGTGGACTAGCTCGGCCAAACCTTTAAAAGCTGTAATTGTAATTGATCCTAACGATGAGCTGGAGAAGCTGATGGAGCAGACACATTGGGTGCAACTGATGAGGCTCCGGCTGCTGCAATGACCTTTTCGATTTCAGAAATCAGGTGTTCGCTCAGTGTGACTAGGTCGAAAGAAGGAGACACTGAAGGCACAGACGGGACAGACACATAAGGCAAGGAAGGCACGGATGGCACATTGAGCAATCCACCAGCTGGTGTAGCTGGAGTGGCTGGTGTTGCTGGTGTGGTTGGAGTGGCTGGTATAGCTGGCAAAGCTGAGCACACAGCAACCAAGACAAGGCAAGAGACGATTACTTTGCAGAACATCATTGTTAGTGGCAGTGAAGTCAAAGACTTGAGAGTGATTTTAGAGAAGATCGTGGGTGGTTTTATAGCGATAGGTTTAATGATGTTGATATACCGGGTGGGCCAATTTTTTGCACCTTTTCTTTTGCCGTAACTTTTTGTTCTGACACGATTTCGAAATTCTGTAAACGCAGATCGACTCAGAATTTTATAAGAATTTTTTTGGCATATCTGGCTCAAAAAAAATTTTTTTGGTCAAAATTTTCTAAATTTGCCTTTGGTCCCCCTGTTGTCTAAAAACATCGCAAAGTTCAGATATCCGAATTTCTCCTTCTTCTTTTTCTTCACTTATTGTTGATGCTGTTGTTGTTCGCTATTGCTTGTTTACGGTTATCTCTGCTTAAGACTTAAGTTTAGTGACTTCGATATGAGTTTCTCGCCACAATCAAAAGCACTTTGTGTCGTTAGCTACGCGCAGGAAGGGAATCCAACCATATGCATTGAAGTGGATGGACGAAGCGTCGAACAAAGCTTGGCGGATGCCAGGAATTAGCAGTTGTCATTGTTATGTCGCTTTCATGATGTTAGTTGCTTTAGGAATAAAAGAAATGGTCAAATAAGACAAATGTGTGCGTTTTGGGTTAGCAAATTCATTTTTACATTTTTAGACAACAGGGGGAACGAAGGCAAATTTAGAAAATTGTTACCAAAAATTTTTTTTGAGCCAGATATGCCAAAAAAATTCTTATGAAATTCTGAGTCGATCTGCGGTTACAGAATTTCGAAATCGTGTCAGAACAAAAAGTTACGGCCAAAATAAAAGGTGCAAAAAATTGGCCCACTCGGTACTTAGTCTATTATTGGAATTCGAAAATAAATTCCACCAAACAACACATCCCAGACAAAGCATTAGGTCTATATTTCTGCATAATTGACTAGTCCACGGATTAATTTATGTTCGTTTCAAAAAGACCACTAATTTTTTTGAATATACAACTTCCAACTCTAAAAATCTATTATTGTTTCACAAACAAGAGATCAACAACACCAAACCCACCCCTATAAAACCACCCACAGTCCTACTTAAAATCACTCTCAAGTCCTTGACTTCACTACCACTAACAATAATGTTCTGCAAAGTAGTCGTCTCTTGCCTTGTCTTGGTTGCTGTGTGCTCAGCTTTGCCAGCTATACCAGCCACTCCAGCCACTCCAGCCACTCCAGCTACACCAGCTGGTGGATTGCCATCCGTTCCTTCTTTGCCCAATGTGCCATCCGTGCCTTCCTTGCCCAATGTGTCTGTGCCATCTGTGCCTTCAGTGTCCCCTTCTTACAATCTAGTGGAAGTGATCCAAAACTTGATTGCCGAACTAGCTGCCAGTGGAGCTTCTCTGCCCCCAAATGTTAGTCTGCCTACCGCTCCAGTGCCTACTGCAGCTTAAAAAAATTTTCACAAAAAAGTTTTCATGAGTAATAAACTGAAATATTTTTTTTAATAAAGCACTGCAATCAACTTGCCTTCTATTAATACAAATAAAAAATTAAAGTGATTTTTAATTTCATTTCTAATTTCTATAAATTTCAGCTTATTTTTCACTCTGAATATCACTTTTTTAAATTTCTTAAAAGCCATTTTCTGTAATTTTGGACCACTTTATATAAACTTTTGTTACCTCAATTTTTCGAAATTTTTAGTTTTGGTCTCATTAGAAAGAGGGAACAATTCTGAGTAAGTTTAATTTTCACAGATCGCCAATTTAAAATTTGGATCTCGAGATATGGCCAAATTTAAATTCGATGTATGTCGAATGCCTTGAATGGGGGTATTTTCGTTCTTCAGCATAAAGTATTTGATGTTTATCGGAGCACCCTTACACATTATACACCATTCTACGCAGAATTGAGCGTACTTTCTTAAAGAAATAATGATTTTTGCATATCGCTACTTTTTGTGGGAAAAATTGACAATTTACACAAAAGTCTTATTTTCCAAAACAAGAAGTTTTAGCTAAAAGCCTATTTTTCAGTATTTCAAAAGTTAATAAGTTAATCAAACCTGAACTTCTGACAGAACGATAAATTCTAAACAAGATAGAGAGAAGAAAAACAAGATACAAGGAAATATTAAAATTGAAAAACAAGATAGAGAGAGACAATATAGAGAGAAAAAAGTCAGCACGTCCAAACTCCCACGGGTACTCACAGGCATACTTGCACGTTTGGGAAAAACGGCGTCGGCGCCGGCGCCAGGCTTTTCAAAATTTCGGCACCGGCGCCAGGGTATAATTAAGGCGCCGGCGCCAGATTGGGTTTTATTCTATTAATAAATCAAACAAAACAAATTTTTATTTTAAAAGGTTAATATAAATATACTGTATTACTCCGTCTGTATATATAAAAAATGTACTGTATTATACAGTCTGTATATATAAAAAATATAAATTAAAAAAAATAAAAAAATAGGTGTATTTTTTAACAAATTAAGGGCGCGGGCGCCGGCGCCAGCCATGAAAAAAACGGGCGCCGGCGCCGATTTTGTAAATACACAAGGGCGCCGGCGCTGGGCTTTTAAAAAAATCGGCGCCGGCCTCGGGCGCCCAGCGCCCGGCGCCGGCGGTGGCGCCGGTGCCCGTGCAAGTATGCTCACAGGTCCCAGACTCTCACGCCCTCCATCGGTAACGGGTCCCCGACCCAAACTCTCAAAAAAGCTAATTAACCTTGGCTTTCGCCCTTTCTCCAAGTACTTGTCGACTTCCAGCCTCTAGCTTCATCTTCAGAGCTCCTCCACCACAGTCGAGGAGTTGCTTCAGCTTCGGGTGCACTTTCAGCACCAGCCCATTCGCTTCCAGTTTCAAAATTGCTCAGAGCATTTTTTGCAAGCTGCTAGATTCTTACATCTGGTTTTAGAGAACAAAATGAGAATGATTTGAATCCTTTGGTGCAAGACCAATCGTCTTTCAAACCAGTAATTATTACACACTCTCTCTTTAAGAGTGACTTTTTGTAATTTTGGACCTTGGCTGTTGGAAGCTGTCCGATAGCCAAATTTTTTTTTGAGTTAACATCATTTATGAGGGTAATCGACCATGCTGAGTCCGATGGTGTTGTTAGTTTTTTTAGTTTTGGGCAAAAAAGTCGATATATCGACAAATTTAGGATGCTTATTTTTGGAGCTCTCTTTTTGTAATGGGTTTTACATTTTGTGCTCTATCTTTTTTGAAATGACTATGACTACCAACTATGACTACCAACTATATTATACCAAATTGTAGCTGAGTGTTTGCGCTATCTAATGGTATATAACAATCTACTGGCTGTATTCTAAAAAAAATTTTGCAGACATAATAAAATAAAGCATGTGTTTTCTTAAAAATGAATGTATTTTATAAATGTTCAGTTCTCTTTTATTTTTTCCATTGAGTCCGTCCTAAAATTTATATTAAAAGATAGCCCAGACTCTCAGCTATTCAATGGTATATTGGGATGTGGGCATGTACCATAGGAAAGAAGTGAGCAAAATGGCTTCGAAGTGTGGGGAGGCAAAAAAATATAGGCTGTTTTACTCGTCCTTCCTTTATTGAACCGAACAAATTGCTTCAAATTGTTTGGCATTTGGATTTATTCTGGCGTTAAGTTGTTTACTAATAGTTGTTTACTAAAATTTGTGTGGATATTTTGCATTTTCTTTGGGCAAAGTTGGTTTAACTATAAGTTTGCTCCTACAACAGGGGCTTTCATTTTACTATGAGCAATTGGCTCAACTACAGTAGGTGTTGCTGCTACAACAGAAGCCTTTGCATTTTCTTTGGGCAAAGTTGGTTTAACTACAGTAGGTGTTGCTCCTACAACAGGGGGCTTTGCATTTTCTTTATGCAAAGTTGGTTCAACTACAGTAGATGTTTCTGCTACAACAGGGGGCTTTGCATTTTCTTTATGCAAAGTTGGTTCAACTACAGTAGATGTTTCTGCTACAACAGGAACCTTTGCATTTTCCTCAGGCAAAGTCTGATTATTTTGTTCTCTGTGCTTTTTTTGATGATGAATCCTCATGGAAAGAGGTGAGGCGCGACGTTTTTTTTCGGATTTCACAGGAAGAGTTCTGTTCAAGAATGACCATCAACTGTTGTAATACCCCATTATTAAGCGTGTCTAGCAAATCTTGCGGAGTATTTGGAGAACTTTTTGGCACCGATAGTTTAACTTTTTCTTGATTTAAAAAAAAACATTGATAAATTGTTCTGGCGAAAAAGTGCCTAAAGGCAATCGAATGGAGGCCACAAAGCCAATTACCATGCAAATCAATACTTCTAGGAAGATGTACTCGAAATTTGTTAGGTTTATTTTCAATATAATCTTTTGTATTCGAAGCAAAACAACAAAGAAACTATTAGACATTTATATAAAAAATTTTAATATATCAATAGCAGCATTTACATTAATTTATTTAAATTACTTAATACTTTTTTGGTCGACCCATTGCTGATCGTCGTATCCGAAAAACTTTATAAGATACTGCTTGGTTCCGCCCACATTTCGAGACCTTTTGACTTTTTCAATTCAATACAATGATGAATCGTCGATGTTTGTTTTGCCAAGTTTATTCTTGTAAAACTTTTCACTTACACTTGAACCATTAGTATTTTCTAGTTGGTATGTGTTTGGCTGTCCTTTTTTGTTGGTAACAATTTTGTAAACTGTGTCAGAAAAGGTTGGCACATAGCCCTAGTCAAATACACTTCTTTGTTTAGCAACTCTAACATTGTCACCTAATTTGAAAGTAGGTTTTGCTATTGTTGCTAAATCCTTCTCATATAACCTTTCCCATAGTTGCTGAGCATTTTTAAATGTGACTTGGTCAGGGGTTTTACTTATTATTCGACAAATAGAATCGTTTATGGCATTTTCTACCTGATAAAGGACATTAAACCAGTTCAAAGTTTGATTTTGAGTCATATGCTGGTACAAATGCTGCTTTACTGTCCTTAGTGAGCGCTCTGCCATTGCCGCTTTAATGACTGAAGATGTCGCATAAAATTTGTCAATTTCTTTTTTTTCAAAATAGTTTAGGGACTGCATCCGTGTATTCACCATAGGAATAAAAAATAGATTTTGGTACAGGGTCAAGCATGATGTCTTTGTGTCTTAATAATTTTAAAAGCCAAGTAGTTTTGCACACAGTCGAAGGACGTGTTATGATCATTGTACTTGGAATTTTTATTTTCAAATCTTTTTGATTTACAGATACCGTATTTACTCTAATTATACCCCATGGGGTATAATTATTCAACCTCCAAAAAATCGGAAAAAATTTGGGTCGATCTCGAGATCTTTGGGGGAAAATCCAAAATCTAAAAAGCAGAATCGGTAAAGCTCGTGGGAGCTAAGAAAACGTAAAAAACAGCTTTGTAAAATATGAACTATGCTCCGAGATACAGCCCCTCAAAGTTGGGGGTGGGGGATAATTGGAGACTTGGGTATAATTAGAGTAAATACGGTAGCTGATCAATACAACCGTCCATTTCATGTAATGTAATGTATTGATAAATAAAAATTTTGTTCCGGCTTACATTCCAGGAGGTTGCACAAAGTTCATCCGGGTAGCTTTGCCACATTTTAATGCTTTGTTTTACTCTTATCTCTGCCAGGGCCAGATGTCTGCTGGAACAAGCCCTTTAAGGAGAATATTCGCCTTTACTACGCCACTTGGATGAGCAACGGGGATCAGCAAGAATTCACGGCTGCAGGAAACCCGAAAGCACCGTCATTGGAAATCAGCTTGGATCGTTAGTTTGGACGTGCTGACTTCTTTCTCTCTATATTATCTCTCTCTATCTTGCTTAGAATTTATCGCTCTGTCAGAAGTTCAGGTTTGATTAAAATGAAATAAAATTTGGGTTAAAAAATACCCTAAAAAGGAAAAATGTCAAAAAGACATTAAAATTTTGGTGTGTATACCTTTTTGTCTTATTGACCCGTATTTTTTTCAAGTTCTTTTTGCCTATCTTGCTCAACATTCTTTGCGCTTTCCAAATCCGTCAAAAAAAGTGAAAGGGGTGTAAAAAAGTCAAAAGCGGTTCGCAGACTTTTGAAATACTGAAAAATATGCTTTTAGCTAAAACTTCTTGTTTTGGAAAATAAGACTTTTGTGTAAATTGTCAATTTTTCCAACAAAAAGTAGCGATATGCAAAAATCATTATTTCTCTAAGAAAGTACGCTCAATTCTGCGTAGAATGGATTATAATGTGTAAGGGTTCTCCGATAAACATCAAATACTTTATGCTGAAGAACGAAAATACCCCCATTCAAGGCATTCGACATACATCGAATTTAAATTTGGCCATATCTCGAGATCCAAATTTTAAATTGGCGATCTGTAAAAATTAAACTTACTCAGAATTGTTCCCTCTTTCTAATAAGACCAAAACTAAAAATTTCGAAAAATTGAGGTAACAAAAGTTTATATAAAGTGGTCCAAAATTACAGAAAATGGCTTTTAAGAAATTTAAAAAAGTGATATTCAGAGTGAAAAATAAGCTGAAATTTATAGAAATTAGAAATGAAATTAAAAATCACTTTAATTTTTTATTTGTATTAATAGAAGGCAAGTTGATTGGAGTGCTTTATTAAAAGAAATATTTTAGTTTATTACTCATGAAAACTTTTTTGTGAGAATTTTTTTAAGCTGCAGTAGGCACTGGAGCGGTAGGCAGACTAACATTTGGGGGCAGAGAAGCTCCACTGGCAGCTAGTTCGGCAATCAAGTTTTGGATCACTTCCACTAGATTGTAAGAAGGGGACACTGAAGGCACAGATGGCACAGACACATTGGGCAAAGAAGGAACGGATGGCACATTGGGCAATCCACCAGCTGGTGTAGCTGGAGTGGCTGGAGTGGCTGGAGTGACTGGTATAGCTGGCAAAGCTGAGCACACAGCAACCAAGACAAGGCAAGAGACGACTACTTTGCAGAACATTATTGTTAGTGGTAGTGAAGTCAAGGACTTGAGAGTGATTTTGGGTAGGACTGTGAATGGTTTTATAGGGGTGGGTTTGGTGTTGTTGATCTCTTGTTTGTGAAACAATAATAGATTTTTAGAGTTGGAAGTTGTATATTCAAAAAAAATTAGTGGTCTTTTTGAAACGAACATAAATTAATCCGTGGACTAGTCAATTATGCAGAAATATAGACCTAATGCTTTGTCTGGGATGTGTTGTTTGGTGGAATTTATTTTCGAATTCCAATAATAGACTAAGTACCGAGTGGGTCAATTTTTTGCACCTTTTATTTTGGCCGTAACTTTTTGTTCTGACGCGATTTCGAAATTCTGTAACCGCAGATCGACTCAGAATTTCATAAGAATTTTTTTGGCATATCTGGCTCAAAAAAAATTTTTGGTAACAATTTTCTAAATTTACCTTCGTTCCCCCTGTTGTCTAAAAATGTCTAAAATGAATTTGCTAACCCAAAACGCACACATTTGTCTTATTTGACCATTTCTTTTATTCCTAAAGCAACTAACATCATGAAAGCGACATAACAATGACAACTGCTAATTCCTGGCATCCGCCAAGCTTTGTTCGACGCTTCGTCCATCCACTTCAATGCATATGGTTGGATTCCCTTCCTGCGCGTAGCTAACGACACAAAGTGCTTTTTGTTGTGGCGAGAAACTCATATCGAAGTCACTAAACTTAAGTCTTAAGCGGAGATAACCGTAAACAAGCAATAGCGAACAACAACAGCATCAACAATAAATGAAGAAAAAGAAGAAGGAGAAATTCGGATATCTGAACTTTGCGATGTTTTTAGACAACAGGGGGACCAAGGCAAATTTAGAAAATTTTGACCAAAAATTTTTTTGAGCCAGATATGCCAAAAAAATTCTTATGAAATTCTGAGTCGATCTGCGTTTACAGAATTTCGAAATCGTGTCAGAACAAAAAGTTACGGCAAAAGAAAAGGTGCAAAAAAATTGGCCCACCCGGTATATCAACATCATTAAACCTATCGCTATAAAACCACCCACGATCTTCTCTAAAATCACTCTCAAGTCTTTGACTTCACTGCCACTAACAATGATGTTCTGCAAAGTAATCGTCTCTTGCCTTGTCTTGGTTGCTGTGTGCTCAGCTTTGCCAGCTATACCAGCCACTCCAACCACACCAGCAACACCAGCCACTCCAGCTACACCAGCTGGTGGATTGCTCAATGTGCCATCCATGCCTTCCTTGCCCAATTTTCCATCCGTACCTTCCTTGCCCAATGTGCCATCCGTGCCTTCCTTGCCCAATGTGCCATCCGTGCCTTCCTTGCCTTATGTGTCTGTCCCGTCTGTGCCTTCAGTGTCTCCTTCTTTCGACCTAGTCACACTGAGCGAACACCTGATTTCTGAAATCGAAAAGGTCATTGCAGCAGCCGGAGCCTCATCAGTTGCACCCAATGTGTCTGCTCCATCAGCTTCTCCAGCTCATCGTTAGGATCAATTACAATTACAGCTTTTAAAGGTTTGGCCGAGCTAGTCCACGCACTCGAAAAAGCCCTTGCTGAACTAGCTGCCAGTGGAGCTTCTCTGCCTCCAAAAGTTAGTCTGCCTACCGCTCCGGTGCTTACTTCAGCCTAAAAACATTTTTGGAATAAAAATTTCTTATGAGTATTTAACTATATAGTTTCTTGATATAAAATACTGTAATTAATTTCTTGAACTTTGATGGTATCAAATTTATTTCATCGTTTTTTAAAAAAACTTACTACTGTCATGCTTGTGAGAAGTGTTTTGAAAACAAAAATGATCATGCATCTAACTGCTGTCATTTTTGTCAAATTATGGAACTGTTCTAGATCATTCACCACCCAAGAATGACTATTTTTATAAATCTATGAAGCCAAGTGTCAGAGAGGCTTTTGAAATTGGTATAGTGCCAATCAAAACAGTCCATTTGAGCTGAATGAGGAGCTTCCTTCTTACGGATGTAATGACACTCAACTCTTAACTTATGCCCTTGTAAGGCTGCGACAAATTTTTTTGGAGCTTACGCAGTTGGATATATTGCAATCATGCATGACTATTGCTTCAGCATGCATGAAGCATTTTCGTAATGCTTACTTAAAGAAAGATTGCATTGGAATTTGTCCCGAAATTGGTTACTCAAAGCAGGAGAGACGAAGTTTTCTAGCCATTAAGTACATAAAATGGCTGTCTTTTAAAAATAAAAATAAGTAGAGAATTCAAACAGCTGAGTCGCTTGAAGGTGAATACAAAATTGGGAACTATAAGCTAGATGGATTTGTTGAAAAAGAATCATTTGGTATAGAAATTAACGGCTGCGTTCTTCATGGATGCCGTAAATGTTTTCCTGATGATCAGTTGATCATTCGTGCAGTCGGAAAAACAGCAGGCAAGGTACGAGAACATGATGACAAACGTCTTCAAATGCATACGCCAACAAATTCAAGTGAAAATTTATTGGGAATGTGATATTCGAAGAGAGCTTAAAGAAAATGTTGAGCTAAAAATATTATTTGACAACACTCAAGATACTGGACCAATTCGTATAAGAGACGCATATTTTGGAGGAAAGATTCTGCGAGCTGCAGTTTCTGCAGCTGTGACCACCGTGTTGAGTTGCAGCTCGCCTTGCAGGGCCTCAAAGGCTGTGTCAAGCTGGCCCCTCTCGGCTGCTGTCATTTTGGCTCCGAGGGTGAGGCAGTTGGCTTGGGAATCCTGGATGATCCGGCTCTGCTGTTCAAAGGCGGCCAGTTGATCCTCGGCTGTTGCTGTGATGCCCTTCACTATAGACAGGTTTTGGGCTTGGGTGAGGGTGTCTTCCGTTGCCCAATCGAAGGTGTTGTCCTCAGCCAGTAGCTCGTTGAGGCAGGCCACTGCTTGGCGGATATGGGTCTGCAGGGGGGGCAGACATTTGGGTGGAAGGGGGCATTGGCTCGGAGCCTGTCCCTATTAGCTTATGGCTCCCGGTCGGACTGGATTTGTGCCTTTACTGGGTTCTGAACCCTTGGGGTTTTTACCCTTTCACTAACTTTCGAGCCTCAGTCAGACTCGGAGTCCTAAGCTCGAAAGTAGTTCCAGGGGGGCTAATTTAAGGCCAAAAAAATTTTAACTAACCGGAAATTGCAGGAGCTTCGAAGTATCCTGCCAAGATCGCCACTTTGTCGAGTCCAAGGTCGGGCTCGGATATCCCCTCCATTCCCCTTTTTCCAATTCACGAGCTGGTGGCCGTGGCCGCTCGCGACAGTGTTGTGTGCTGTGTTTGAGCCGTCATTTGTCTCATAGCGGCTCTACAGTACTTGTTGTTGTTGTCAGTATATAAGATCAGTTTTGGTAGGAATAAAGCAATTAAGAAGTCATGTGTCTGTCGTCTCTCTCTCTCTGCTTTTCCCAGGATTCAACATATTGTTAGCCCAATTGATAAAGTGACCGACTCAAAAACCTAGGTATAAGCTAGGGTTAAGTTTATACAGTTTACTCTCGATTTCACGCCTTCACCCCCTTGGGACCAAATTTTGATGTCGTAAAATCAAGGGTACTGCTTGGTTAAGCTTTTAGTTAAGTCAAATGCTCAATTTCGGTTGAGCTCAAGAAACATAAATTTTCGCAGTAGATATGTATTTTATATCAAAACAAATTTCTGAATTTGGGTCACAGTCGACGTTCTACATAACGGAGACGTATCGCCGGATTTTTTCCTCGATTGTATAGAGAGTACTTGCTCTAGCCAAACAAGCTAAATTCTATTTTATTTGAATTGATTGTTGTGGAAATTAACATTAACATAATGCAAAGATGTTAGTGTCTTGAATCGGGATAGATTTAATTAATTAGATCTAGTTGCCTAGATCGATCAAGGTGTTTGGATCGCTAAAAATGCCGTTACGCGAAAAATCAAAATGTTTGAACGAAAAGTTTAATTCAAAAATACCACATTTAATTTTATCGCAACTCCATAGTCAAGCCGCACTTAGCACACAAAAGGTGGTTAGAAACACATGGACGAAATTGAAAATGTACAGAAATATGTAATAAAAAATAACTGGAGAAAAATATTCTAAAACTATTCTAGTCTTGTTAGAAGTTTTTCGTCATTGACGTAAAATCAATATTAAATTTCGATAGAAAGTTTTATCAAAGGTGGCGTAAAATTGAGGGTGGTGTAAAATCGAAGTGGCGTAAAATTGAGAGTCGACTGTATTACTGTAATTCATTATCTCAATGAACAAAAAAAATTTATTTTTTTTTCAATTTGAATTTTGTGCTTGTAAAAAATTATCATTTTTCACATCAAGACGCACAAAGTAAATGTAACAATTGCATAATAAAACAATTTCAAGCTATATACAGTCGGCTCTTCCAATAAAATCCACTTTGTGGACCGACCGATGGTGGTTGTTAAAGGAACCTGAACGTTATTGGGAATGCTATTTTGTAATTCTATTTTATATAGATTTATATTTTACATATATATATAGCTATTTTATATAGGGACAGGCTCAGGTGAACATAATCGAGGATGATCCTTATCGGGGAGTCAACTGTGTATAGTTATAGTTTAAAACTTAACATTTAAAAAACTTCAAATATACTTTTCTATTGCATAACATAGTAAAATTCTTTATATTGCCTAATACTTTTGTTCATCAGTGGCTGGAGTGGCTGGTGTATTGCAAACTATCAGCTTTTTACCCACTCGACTAATAGCGGAAAAAAACAAAAAGCCGAAACCAATAATGAGGAAGGAAGCGACAACCAAGTGCCAGGCTGGACGAGTGAAAAGAAATCCCACAAACGCGACTGTTTCCAAGACGTAAATAAAAAAGGCCAAAGTCTGAAATATGTTTCCGTTGAAAAAAAATTCAAAAATTTCTTAACCTGGCGATGAAAATGGGATCCCACAAAACTTCCGAGTGGAGCAAAAGTGGCAGCTACTGGCACACATACCTGTGATAATAATTATCTGCTTTATGTTTTTAACTTTTTAAATACTTTCAGGTAGTCCCAAGCAAGTTGGTCTACATCACCCATAATAACTGCTCGCCAATACAGACAGAATTGTGAATTTAAAGCTGAAAAAAATAAATCATTTTTTTTTAATTCTCAACCCACCCATGATAACAATTGTGGTTGGAGTAGCTGTCTTCTCCGAGACACTGAACAGCAAAGTGATTGTACTGAAAATACAAATGTCTACTCCACTCCCAGCAAAAGAAGTGAAAATGCCTAAAGAATTAAAATGTATGCCGTATAGTCTCTAATAATCCTCCCTCCGTTTGAAATCGTGTTCTTGAAATTGTCTTTTCGACCTACTATTTCAAAATCCCCTCAGATAGCTTACCAGCCCATTTGTAGATATATAAGCATTCAAATGGGTGATAAGTTGCCTGAGGGCAGCCTAAAAAAGTGAGTCGAAACCCAATGCCAAAAATACGACTTGTGAATTACGAGGGCCGGAATATAAAAATATGTTATGTCTAAAGTTCACCTCCAATCACACCAGTAAAGACAAGTACCAGTGCCTTCCACCAATTAAACCTGTATATTGAAATAGTAATTATTTGATTTTCAACACTTAATTATCACCTTTGTATGACTAGCACAGTGGTTCTCTTCCTTTCTCTGTTTAATATCCACAAAGAGACAGCAAAGGCACTCCATATCGAAACAAAGGCCATTTTTTTGGCTGGTGCGGTCAGCAAGTCATCCAACTAAAAACAAACTTTTTTTAAATTATTTCTGCTATTTAGAGAAAAATTATACAAAATGGAATCCAACTACAGCTCCAGGAATAGCTCCAATTGTGCCGAAAATAATAGCTCGCCATTCGATTTGGATTCGCATGAATATTATGACAAATAAGGCCATGCTCATACCTAATAAGATCTTGTATTTCAAATTCTCATGAAAAGCTAAATTCATACCGACAGTTTGGATCATGATACTAAAGTCTCTAGCAACTTGAGGCGACAGGTGAAGTACAAAAGTCATCACTGGAAAAGCTACGGCTCCTCCACCCTCACTAGTCATACCTGGAAATCAGCTAGGTTTTTTTTGATCAAATGCACAGTTAAAAAATAACCCGCAACTATTGCACCAAGAATCATGGTAACTGGCATTTCCCAATGTGTTGGATACAGTGAAAAAAAGTTCATTTTTAAGGCTGTACACCACCAAATAAACTAAATTTCGACATTCTGTTAAATTATTGTGCTAATATTTTTGTAGAATAACCTGTGCCAGAAAAAAAGGAATCAAAAAAGCAATATACTTTCTGTACTTGATCAGAATTTTTTGATCAAAACCTGCTCCAGGTGGGATGGCCATGGCTTCTGCGACGGCCATTCCTTCTAGTTTTTGGCCTTAAATTTTGAAATTAAATTGATTGACTATAAAATTGGCAGTAACCTTCGAAAAAGTATTTGCGAAACCATTCCTCTGCAGTTCTCTTTGACATCGAGACATGCAGCTCTGAAGGTGGTTGCGACTGGTCCAAACAGCCACTGCTCTCCGTAGTAAACAAAATTGTAGTCATTGGACGCTGCTTTTCATATTTTTGAGTCATTACAAGCTTAATATTCACAAATGGCACCAAAAGAATATAAATAAAAATATATAAATAAGCATTGTTTATATAAGACTAGACACGTTTTTTTACAAAAGAATATAAGGCTAATTTTAAAAAGAACAAAAGACAAAAATGGTAACAAAGTGGCTAAAATATATTTTTTTCTTTAATACAAGAAAACATTCTAAAAATGACCTTTGCCTTTTGCAGTTCTCAATAAATAGCTCAAATTTAGCAGGACAAAAAACAAGGAAATTTTCAAAACATTTTTTTTGAAATTAAGCAAAAACTTAAAAGGGAATATTTGAGCAGAGAAACATCGATTTTCCGAGATAATTGACCATCAACAAACACCATGGTGAGTGATATAAAGCGAATGATAACCAGATTTAGCACTTTTTTCTTATTATCTATTTGTGTTGTTTGATGTCAGCTATAATGGTTAGTTGAAGGGGAATGCCCGTGCGTTTCAATAAATAAGTTAAAAACAGCAAATTTTGCTGAACCGTGGCAGTTTTCTCTCGTTCAGCGCACGATCTGATATTGATGACATTATACTACTCTTAAAACCTAGGCAGAAAACTTTTAAGTGAGAAAACATTTAAACTGTTGTCTGAAACCTCAAAATTTTTTTTTAGAATTTCACCGCTTCGCGGAAGCCGTTGACAAAATTTTACGACTCATCCTGTAGATTATGAGGTCAATTTTTGGTCACCATTCGTAGCTGACAAAGGGGAACTGCCACAGCGCATCATAAATTGCATCCCGGATTTTGGGAGCCATCTGTATAAAACTATATCTTAGGTTTCATATGTATTTTAGCCGCCCTAACAAATGATAATTTCCTATGAGTAAGAATTGTTGCGTTTGCTGAATGGCGTTCAAGACAATACATTTCGAACGAAACCTATTGCAATCTCTAAAATAGTCCAGATTTAAAAGACAATTTCAAATGATTATTTGACATAAAGAACACATGAAATATCCAAAGAGATAATTATATTTAAAATTTGGATATTTTGCGATTACAGTTAAGCTTCGTTATGGGCGAAGCGGGAAGCCCTGACTGTGAGACCAGCACATTCTGTTGCATAATTTCACAGAAAATCCGAATCTGCAAACCGTTAAAAAAGGCCGTTTGGCTCGATCTTCCGACCGATTTCTGAATAATGTCAAATGTGACTTGAGTATGTTCATAAAATCAGCTGGTACTCGAATATTTTGTATATACATGCATGACTGCATAGCTCGTTAGAAAGCGCAGAAACTAAGCTTTTTAATGACATATTTTTTCAGGTGCTTATAATAACTAATTGTAAAATTTTCGGCCTAAAGAAAAAACTGTGTCATTTTTTCAAAAAGGTTTTTTTTACTTAAATGTGCAAAATTAGGTGTGATAGAGCCCTTTGTTCAGCAAAACCCAAATACCGGTACTTCTTCGGCTGACATCACACCTTCAATTTTTGCATTTTGCTGAATTTTTTGCCCAGTTAAATACATATTTTATTCACAAGCATACAACACAACAATTTGTGACCACAAATAAAACATAATATCATTTCCAGCAAATTTAGCCATACTTACCTCAACTTTTCTACTTTTCAGCCATATTTCCCCCCCCATTCACCCCAATTTTTCAACTTTTCAGTCATACTTACCTCAACTTTTCAACTTTTCAGCCATATTTCCCCCATTCACCCCAACTTTTCAACTTTTCAGCCATATCCAGCAAAAATTGAAGGTGTGATGTCAGCCGAAGAAGTAACCACATACCATTTGAAGAAGCAAACTGCACCAAAAGGTGCCTTTAAGGGTGTTAAGCTTTAAGAGTGTTAAGCAACAGTTTAAAAAAAACTAAGAAATATTTGAAAACGTGAAACTTGTTTGAAAGTCCTTGTCAAAATTTAAATTCCTCTGAAGACAACAATTATTTAAACTTGCGAGAAATTAGATATTTGAATAATTAATGTCTCGAGAGGAATTTGAATTTTGACAAGGACTTGTAAATTTTAGGACCAGTTTTATAAGCAAATCAACCATGCTGAACACAAATTCAGCGTCTAAGTTGCAGGTTGGTTTAGCGAAAACCAAGTTTCACGTTTTCAAATATTTCTTAGTTTTTTCGAAATTGTTGCTTAACACTCTTAATACTCTATTTAGTTTTATTTTAACGCACGTTTTGGTGCAGTTTTATTTGCTCTTTCAAATGGTATGTGTGTCTTGCTGAACAAACTGCTCTATCACACCTAATTTTGCACGTTTAAGTAAAAAAGCTTTTTGAAAAATAACACAATTTTTCTTTAGGCCAAATGTTTACATTTAGTTATTATAAACGCCTGAACAATATGTTATTAGAAAGCTTAGTTTCTGCGCTTTCTAACGAGCTATCGAAGTCATGCATGTGTATATAAAATATTTGAGTACCAGCTGATTTTATGAACATACCCAAGTCAAATTTGACATTATTCAGAAATCGGTCGGAAGATCGAGCCACACGGCCTTTTTTAACGGTTTGCAGATTCGGATTTTCTGTGAAATTCTGCAACAGAGTGTGCTGGTCTCACAGTCAGGCCGGGGTGTATCAAATAGCAGTTGTATCCAGAGCTTCAGGGTTGCCATCGGCAAATGTAAAAAACCTGGCACTGAGTCCAAAAAACTTGGCAAAAACCTGGTATTTTGGAACCAAAAACCTGGCACATAATATATCGCAAATATTCAAGCCAAATCGATAATAAAACTTTATTGTACATATTTTTCACCGCGCTTCACTTCTTCCAACAAATCAGTTCGAGATGAAAACAATTCGTGAGCAATTCCTGTGAAAATATTTTGAAGAAAGTAGCAGAAATATGAGTTTAGTACGAGTTTATTATGAGTTTATTCGACACTGGAGAATCGCTTGTATGAGCCCAGGATATTTTCAGATGAAGGACGGCATTCAAAAGTTAACCGATTCCCCCAAAAAGTAGCAATATCTTCTAGGTGCACATACCACTTGTTCATGTAGCTCAAAGAGTCATCGTAGAACTTCTAAAGTAATGTTGTTTTTTTTTAATGATGTCATAATTATAATATATGATCGATTGATATGATTTTTGATTGCTTTTTCATCTCTCTTATGAAGGCCCACATGCTGGTCACAGGCTCTGCAATAGAATTGGTCGTTGCCCTTTTCGCTTGCTTCGATGCATTGTCTCTTGTATTTCTCCGAGTATTGCGTCAGAAATTTGGAATGACCTCCATTTGCTTTTTATGCGACATTTTTCTGCGCTTATTTTGAGGAGAGTCAGTATCCGATTTGTCTGTAGACATCTAAAAAATTTTTAAAACATTTCTTGAAAAAGATGCAACACTGGCAGAAGATAGAAAAATGAAAAAATCCCGGCAAAAACCGGGCAAATTTCAAAAACCTGGCTCAAGGTCAAAAAACCTGGCAAATGCCCGGTTTTCCGGGTAAAATGGCAACCCTGGACTGATGACCATAGTGACCGCGCCGTCTCCGGACCCGGACCGTCCGGCCGGACTGGGCCGGCTTTGGCGATAGAATTGGCCGGACGGCATCGGACGGTCGGCAGAAGGCGGGCAGATTTTTTTTCTAGAGAACGGGATGATGGAGGGCCGGCATCTTTGAAAAAATTCATGACGGGGCGGTGGACGGCTGGCGCATAAAAAAATATTACGACCGGCAGACGGCCGGGGCCATTAAATAATATGTATTTTATACGTATTTTATACATATTAAAAAATATGTTATAAAAAGTTTTCGTGTGTTTTATAAATGTTACGAAAAAAAACTTTTTGGGGGAAAAAATAGGACAGCTGGCCAAAAACACACGGACGACAGACGTGACGCCATCCACTTTTAAAAAAAAGAGGTCACTATGCTGATGACTTTCTTAGTTCAAATCTTATAGTTGAAGCTTTATTCACAGAGCCAGTTATAAAGGCTAAGCCGAAGATTAATTATATTTCATACTCCAGTCAGAAAGCTTTCTTCATATAGGACACCAATTCTATTTCCAGATATAGATGAGTCAGACATGCAAGAAGTTTCCGAAATGTCAGCATTTGTACGCCGGGTTTTCTGTTTGGAAAATTTCTCGTTCAGTACTTATTTGACACCTTTTTTACTTTACAGGTTATAATGTCATTTTTAGACTCTAATTTCATTCATTTCATGAAAATTTAGCAAACATTCATCGTGATAACCTTAATTTCATAAAAGTTAAACAAAAATTAGTTGCCTTACGATAAATAATGTGCAAAAGACTCAAAAATGTACTTGAATATCATTTAATTAAAAACCTCTATGTTGTTTTTGTACTAAAAAGAGCGGATTGCAGTATTTTATTCCAAGAAATATTTAAAATTCATTAATTTCTCCGAGAATTTATTTAAGCTGCAGTAGGCACTGGAGCGGTAGGCAGACTAACCTTCGGGGGCAGAGAAGCTCCACTGGCAGCTAGTTCAACAAGGGCTTTTTGGAGTGCGTAGACTAGCTCGGCCAAACCTAAAGCTGTAATTGTAAATAGTTAACAACTCATTCAAACGACGAGCTGGAGAAGCTGATGGAGCAGACCAGTGTTGTCAATTTTTGGGCATTGCTACAGTGCGTTTCATAATGATACGAACCCCCATTTTTGCGAAAACGTTGAAATTTTTTAATTTTTAGTGGTAGTGTTTTTTGTTTATACTGTTATGTACAGGCCACCGAAAAAATCGTTTTCAGCGTAAAATTCACCTTTTTTTTACCTTGAAAAGATTTTTTTTTGCAACATGACGAAAAACCAGCGTTTCGTAATGATACGACACTTCTGCCAAATCATATTAATTAACGTCTTAGTTTTACATTTTTATTCATCAAATTTTAGTGGTGGTTTTTAAGGCAATATAGGCAAAGGAAAGAGTCTCAATGAATTCGAGAAAGGAAAAATCTTATCTTTCTCTTCTGCTGGCTACAATTACAGCAACATTTCAAGGCTAGTGAAACGCACACGGTGTGTCATCTCAAACTTCTTGGTGGATCAGAAAAATTACGGCAAGAAGAAGTCTCCTGGTCGTCCTCAAAAGTTATCAAAGCGTCAGAAGCGTCGTATTGTGGCGGCAGCGTCAAATTCTACATCAAGCGTGAACAAAATCAACAGCAGTCTGGGTATAAATCTATAATGAATTGTTGGTAACGGCTTCACGGTTTTTACGCAACGGTTTTTTGGGATAACATCCGTGTCACATGCTTAATCGACAAAAACAATTTTACAACAGAACGCCCCTTACGACGATACGGCTTTACTACGAAACGGTTTTACGACAAAACGTCGCGTACCCTTCTCTGCCCCTAAATGTTAGTCTGCCTACCGCTCCAGTACCTACTGCAGCTTAAATAAATTCTCAAAAAAAAAAACTAATACATAATATAATTTTTTGTTTTAAACCATTCATACTATTTGACGCGAAATTGAGCGGGCCTTCTTATGAAAGTAATGGTTTTTTTGTCTGCATATTTTCGTGGAAAATTGGTTTTGACACAAAAGTCGAGCTTATAAAAACAGCAATTTTTAGATTAAGTGGTATCTTTTTGTAGGTTAAAGCGCCCCGCAAAGTTTTTTAGGCTGAACTGCACTATTTCCGATGAAATGAAAAACTTTCCGATGGAATGAACGGCGAAGAACTTGATTGAATTCATTATGTTTTGATGGTTATTGACCTGAAAAAGACCAATAAAGATAGGATTTGAACATAGTTTCGAATACTGTGACCTACCGCATAAAGAAACTCTGGTATGCATGTTTTTTTCATGCATCTAGAGTAACGTTTGAATCGAGTGATTTGTGTCTAAGGTATGTGGGTGTGTGCATCTCAACCCCGAGCAACCAAGCCATCAAGCCCCCTGCGTCGCCTTCGGGGGCGCAAGGGGCTTGATAAGTTAGAGATGCGCGCACTCACTTATCTTAGACATTATTCCAAGCAAGACTTTTGATCATAAATTGCATTCAAAGTCTCTTTTTGCCACGTTCAAGTAAGAAAAACAAGGTAAAATGAATAATAAGACATCTAAGTACCCTCTCCAAGTGGTTTGCCTTTGTCCCCCAAAGCGAAAAGTCAAATTTCGGTCAAAAAATTTTTTTTCCGCTCTAAAAACATATTTTCTGCACGTTTCTTGTGCGAAAACGTGAAAAAACATGGTTTGGGGGCATTCACGACCAGTGCGTAATAGTGCATTCCAGCCTTTTTTATTGCGGATACTGACAGAGCGGGGATATCTAATCAAGGTGGAGAGTAAAAAATTTAAAACCCCGGGTCACCAAAAATTTTCCATTTAAGAAAAAAATCGTGTCAAATAAGTCACAATGACTATTTCATATCCTTTGTCTTTCGGGAATTTTTAAACAAGAACTTGTTAGATCTTAATAAGAATTCCCCACCTTGTCAGAATGCGCAATAAAAAAAACTTTGCGGATCGTCTTTAACCTATAAAAAGATACCGTTTAATCTAAAACTTGCTGTTTTGATAAGTGCGATCTGTGAAAAATAAAACTTACTCAGAATTGTTTCCTCTTTCGAATCAGACCAAAACTAAAAATTTCGAAAAAATTGAGGGAACAAAAGTTAATCCAAAATTACAGAAAACTGCTTTTGACCCTCGGGGTACCGTGGGGTCAATATGAGGCCAGACCTATTATTACCATTACGATTTAACTGTTCATTATATATTAATACAAATGACTTTTTTGTTGTACAGACATTGCTTGAAAAAAATTTTATATGAAAAATTCAAAATTTCTGTAGTCCTAGGGTTAAATTTTCTTTTATGCCAAAAGCTACTTATTTGTGGCCGGTTTTTACCACTTTTTCAGATCTTTTTGGCTTCTAAAACTTACAAAACGTTCTTCAGGAGACCACAAAGACATTCATAGGCAAAATATATTTTTAATCAATTAAAAAAAAAATTAAATTTTTCCTTGAGTTTCATTGTTGATAAAAAAGCAAGATCAATTAATTTAAGTTTTTTATTCCAAATCATGTTCAAATTTATATTATGCATTAGTTTTTTTTCTGAGAATTTACTTAAGCTACAGTAGGCACTGGAGCGGTAGGCAGACTAACATTTGGGGGCAGAGAAGCTCCACTGGCAGCTAGTTCAGCAATCAAGTTTTGGATCACTTCCACTGGATTGTAAGAAGGGGACACTGAAGGCACAGATGGCACAGACACATTGGGCAAGGAAGGCACGGATGGCACATTGGGCAATCCACCAGCTGGTGTAGCTGGAGTGGCTGGAGTGGCTGGTGTTGCTGGAGTGGCTGGTATAGCTGGCAAAGCTGAGCACACAGCAACCAAGACAAGGCAAGAGACGACTACTTTGCAGAACATTATTGTTAGTGGTAGTGAATTCAAAGACTTGAGAGTGATTTTAGAGAGGACCGTGGGTGGTTTTATAGCGATAGGTTTGATGATGTTGATATACTTAGTTAGTCATTAAAATTCGAAAATAAATTTGCACTCCACCGAACAACACATCCCAGACAAAGCATTAAGTCTATATTTCTGCATAATTGACTAGTCCAGGGATTAATTTCTGTTCGTTTCAAAAAGACCACTAATTTTTTTGAATATACGATCTCAAACTCCAAAAATCTATTATTGTTTCACAAACAAGAGATCAACAACACCAAACCCACCCCTATAAAACCACCCACGGTCCTCTCTAAAATCACTCTCAAGTCCTTGACTTCACTACCACTAACAATAATGTTCTGCAAAGTAGTCGTCTCTTGCCTTGTCTTGGTTGCTGTGTGCTCAGCTTTGCCAGCTATACCAGCCACTCCAGCCACACCAGCCACACCAGCAACACCAGCCACTCCAGCTACAGCAGCTGGTGGATTGCCCAATGTGCCATCCGTGCCTTCCTTGCCCAATGTGCCATCCGTGCCTTCCTTGCCAAATGTGCCCTCTGTACCTTCCTTGCCCAATGTGTCTGTGCCATCTGTGCCTTCAGTGTCCCCTTCTTTCGACCTAGTCACACTGATCCAAAACTTGATTGCTGAAATCGAAAAGGCTATTGCAGCAGCCGGAGCCTCATCAGTTGCACCCAATGTGTCAGCTCCATCAGCTTCTCCAGTTAATGGTTTGAATCTGTTGTAATCAGTTGATCCATAGTAACAATTACAGCTTTAGGTTTGACTGAGCTAGTCCACGCACTCCAAAAAGCCCTTGCTGAACTAGTTGCCAGTGGAGGTTCTGTGCCCCCAAATGTTAGTCTACCTACCGTTCCAGTGCCTACTGCAGCTTAAATAAATTATCGGAAAAAGCGAAACTAAGATAAATAATATATTCACAGATTTTTGACAATAAATTATTAAAATTAACACGAGAAAAGCTGTATGTGCTTGATTATGCATTTTGTGCAGAAAATTACGCTGAATACGATGAGTGAAAAATTCGAACAGGTAAAACAGCATTTGAAAGTACAGTCAAGTCCTGCATTAGTGTACACCGTGGACCACTTTGGTTGGTTTTCACTAAAACCCTTAGTAAAACGCTCTGGCATTAGTGTACACTTCAGGTCAGTCCCGACTAATTAAAAACATTCGCTTCAGTGTACACTACTAAAATTTGCAAAAGAAAAGTTCTAAATTTCGAATTTTCTCAACACGAAATTTTGGAATTTTCTGAATTTTGAAGAAAAAGAAAAAGGTCGTCGATACTTCAGCCGCATAGAATTGAAAAAAGCTCGTGCTAGCATGCATTATTTTTCGAAGTTAAAAGTCCTAATATGGTTCTAGAAGGATGAAAAAAATAACAGTGACTAGGAAAAGGAACAGGACAGTATGTAGATATGTCAGGTGGGTATACCATATAGGTGAATAGGTGTGCCAGGTACACTTCAAATACCTAAAATGCATGTTCTCTACGCACTTTCGGCACCACATACATGCCGCATCGCGTCATCCCCAATTTTTAGATGTTATTTCCTAATTCTTTGTTTGTTAAAATATAGATTTTATAAAATAAAAGAAATGCTTTTTCAGTCTCTCTCGATTCAGTGTACAGCTGGCCAAAGTTTTGAAAGTTCGAAAATTGTTCTCGCTTTAGTGTACTCCGGTATTAGTGTACACCTGAGGCCAGTTCCTTAAGTATACACTAATGCGGGACTTGACTGTAGGTGATTTTTGCACAAACATGAATTGTTTAATGATAAGAAGTGCCTTGCCGCTGTAAAAAAAGTTACACGCACTGTTTTAAAAAATTGGGTGGTTTAAAAATGACACCTAATTTTGTAATGCATTTTCTTCGCAATATATCGACCATCACCGCCACCCCCTTCAATGCAGAAGTCCCTTTGAAGTACGTAGGTGCGCGAAAGTACGTAAGTAGTCCCCTTCGGGGGTTTGATGCGCACACCTATGTACTTAGACACAAATCACTCGAAAGTGGCTCTGGATGCTTGAAAAGCCTGCATACCAGAGTTTATATACGCGGTAGTCCCGAGTATTCTAAACCATGCTCAACATATTCTTTTTTTAAACAAAAGTACCCCCTTTTAGTCCCTTTCCACCACAATACAGCACTAAACCCCTTTAAAAATGGTCAGAAAGAGTAATTTTAGGTGGCTTCAAAACTCAATTTTTTATTGACCAAAATTCAAAAATAATGCTTTTTGAGTTCCTGACGTGATTTTATCCAAGAAGCGCCGGATATTTTCAAATTTTATATAGAGCATCCAGAACAATCTCTATTATTGTCTTGATCTTAATTTTAGGTGGCCTCAATAATCCTATATACTAAAAGAGAGTTGTCTGTATGTGTTCTGTCCGCACGATTTTAAAAAATGTCTCAAAATTGTCGTTTAAAAGTTGGTCTTGAAATGAAACAGAAAAATATTCTTTAGAGACTCAATCTTTGAGAGTCTTATTATTTTTTGGTTCTGAAAAGTCAGTGGTTGAGTCTCTTTTACTTATACTCTTTGATTATACTTTTTCGCGTTCAGTCTCGCTTCTCTTCGTGACGTCTTATGTGGATGAAGCAAAAAAATCGAGGCGCTAAACCCGAGTGGTGGTCAATCATGGTACTGTGACTGTTTTATTCGTCCATGTTTCGAAATAAATGTTTTCTGTTCAGTTTTTCGCTTCTTTTCGTGGCTTCTCAAGAGATGTGCTTGAAGAATGAAAGTGCTAAACCCGAGTGGTGTCAATCATGGTACTGTGATCGTTTCATTTGTCGATGTTTCGAAATAAATGTTTTCAAATTTTTTTTTATTCAGATTCTCTCTTCAATATTGTGCCTCAGAAGAAGTGTTGATGAATCAAGCTGCTGAACCCGAATGGTGGTCCTTGAATGTACTATGACTATTATATTCTCCTATGTTCTGGTATAAATCTTTCGGTTCAGATTTTCTCTTTGTGGTGCCTCAAAAAGTGTTGATAAATAAAGGTGCAGAACCCGAGTGGTGGTCATTCATGGTACTGTGACTGTTATATTCTTCTATGTTTCGGTAAAAATCTTATTGATTTATATCTTCTTTTCTATGTTGTGCCTCAGAAGAAGTGTCGATGAATCAAGCTGCTGAACCCGAGTGGTGGTCATCATTAATGCTGTCAGTGTTTGATTCTCTTTTGTTTCGATCATAAATCATATTCGTTCAGTTTCTCTGCTTTATGAAGTCTAAAGTGGAGTCGTCGAGGAATCAAGCAGCTCATGGTCATAAATAATGCTGTGTGTTCGATTCTTTGATGTTATTTCTTCCTTTAGTCTTTCTTGCTTTGCGTTGTGACGTATGAAGTGAAACTATCGAATCAGTTCTCAAGTTGCAGACAGCTGATGTTCAGAATACATTGAAAACAAAAATGTTTTTTCGCTGCTTTTTCATGTGTGCTGTGTGTAATAAACTGTTTATTGTTATCAATTCGAAATTTTAAAAACGGATCCGTGCAATCTTTGTATTTTGTCTTCGTCCCTTCTTCGTCGTGTCTCAAGAGAAATCTCAAAGGATCAAGTTCTTAAATGCGAGTCGTGGTCATTCAAGGTACTGTGACTGTTATATCTTTCTATGTTTCAATATAAATCTTTTGTGTTTAGTCTTCGTCCCTTCTTCGTGGTGTCTCAAGAGAAGTCTTGAAGGATCAAGTTCTTACACCCCAGTGGTGGTCATTCAAGGTACTGTAGTATTTCCATCTTTCTATGTTTCAATATAAATCTTTTGTGTTTAGTCTTCATCCCTTCTTCGTGGTATCTCAAGAGAAGTCTCGAAGGATCAAATTCTTAAACCCGTGTGGTGGTCATTCAAGGTACTGTGACTCTTTCTATACCCAAATAGTGTAGCTGCTCTGATTCCTAAGAAGAATGACTTACATGGTGGTAGCGTCTGCATCAGTCTCCAAGTCTCAGTTAGCTAATGTTTAAAACACCTCGAAGATAAAATTATTGTACTCTCGCTGCTTTTTTATTGTTCTGTGCGTGTGTGTGCGTGTCATAAAGGCTTCTATTTTTAAAGAATTTAACGCTATGATAAAAAAAAATTTCAATATTTTGATATGAAGTCAATGAAAATCTAAGCATAGACGATAACACAAGTAGTGTATTTAAACTAATAAAAGTGGAAAAAGAACCGAGAAAATCGAAAAATACTACGGTAATATAAGTGAAAAAAAAAACATAAATCAAAAATTTCTATGAAAATGTGAGCGGAAAATAATTAAAAAATGCTACGGAAATATCAGTGAAAAATAAAACCCGCCCGTAGGGCGGGCAAGCTCTAGTAAAAAATATAATAAAAAGATTGGTGCAGGATCAAAATACCCAAAGACAAAATACCCAATTACAAAATACCCAAAGTACAAAATACCCAATGGTCAAAACACCCAAAGACAAAATACCCAAAGACAAAATATGTTTTTTTTGGTGGACTTTTGATGGCCTATCAACATTTAAAGCCATATGGTGCAAATTAGATGTTGTGTTATTACGATAATAGCATATAGTGCACATTATTTTCACAATATGCATATTGGGTATTTTGTCTTTGGGTATTTTGACCATTGGGTATTTTGTCCATTGGGTATTTTGACCATTGGGTATTTTGACCGTTGGGTATTTTGTCCGTTGGGTATTTTGTCTTTGGGTATTTTGATCCTGCACCAAAAAGATTCAGTATGAGTAAAGTATAAAAATTTATAAATTTATTATTTTTCTCTTTCTTTACAAATGTTAATATCCGTTATACATCATATCCTGTTTTTGTCAAGTAACCTCAGTTGTTGCTTGCTTCTCAAGACAAATTTTAGCTTTGTTCTGTCTTTTAATCCATCTTAATTAAAGTAAAAGTATTATCTAAAGTATTAACTGCACAAATCTTAGCATGGCGAAATTGTTTAATGAGGTTTTGAACAGATACATTTTGTTTTTAAGAAAGTTAAAGTCTTATTATCGTTTAGACGATAAATGAAGTTAATTTTTATTGTTTATTTGGTATAATGCTTTTATACGGACAACTATCAGTGACTTGGATCTTTTCATTAATAGGCATCTCACAATGAAGGTCGAAACTGAGCTAAGCTACAAAAATCGACAAGTTTTAGAAACAAAGCTGTCGCAAAGTCACTCATATAATCTAAATGTCGTATTGAATTTGAATCCGCTGAGATCAGGTCAAATTTAAAGTAGCTGAGACACCGTATATCTTCTAATAAGGACCCACTTTCTAATAAGGCTTCATTTTCTAATAAGGCCCCACCTTCAAATAGGGGTTTGAAAAATAAGGCCCCACCTTGATTAAGGCCTAATAAGGCTTGAAAGGCATCTTCTAATAAGGCCAACCTCCAGAAAGGGGTTGAAAAATAAGGCCCCATGGGTCTTTATTAGAAGATATACGGTAACCTCTATTACTTAACCATGGGTTACTATTTTTGAAACCTTTTAAATGTGTCAAATGTGCCTTGGGTATGTTGAGAAAACCAACTAGTAATCCAACTTTTTTCAAACAAACCTTTTTTTCTATACCTCGTTTGAAAGTAGTACTTTGATTTTCTGAAGATACCCAAGGCATTTTTGATGAGATTCAGAAATTGGTCGAAATCTCAAGCCAAACTGCCTTTTCTGGAAAACGGCTTTCAGATTCGAATTCTCCGTTAAATTATGCATCAAAAGCTGCCGGTCTTACAGTCAGGTGTTAAGAAAACCTAAAAAATACTAATACGAAAAATCTGCTTTATGCTGAGATATAGGGTCTCTTGGGTAGGTAATTGTTAGAAGTTACCATATTTTTTTCTCTAATTAAGGCCCTGTGGCTTATGTATTTCAAGCCCCTTAAAATCTTAGAATTTTCAATGAAAAATAGCCTAAACTTTGAAATCATAAGAAGAAACAGAGGAGGACTTTTATAGGAGCAAATATTGCATACGGTATAGCTATTTCGAGTAGAGGACCCAAAAAATACATTTTTGATGTGACTTTTCCAAAGTTTATTTTTTGGAAAATGTCAATTTTTTAATCAAAAGTTCCAAAAATGTATGTCATAAAGTGTCAACAGTCGATTTCTTATTGTGTTATATGTAGAAACACACAAAAAGTTTAAGTTCGACATCATTAAGCACAATTCAGAATTATCAAAACCTTTGCATGTACTGCGTTTACAATAATTACTAAGTTCAAATGAATTCAGACTAAGCCAAAATGGAGTTGATGATCATGCGTCCCAAAGAGTATGAAGCTCTGTACAATTGCTCTTTTTACAATGTCAGTGATATTCCACTAGAAACACGACAGCATGTGGGCATGGGTAGCATATTTATTGCTATGTTTGTAACTTTTGAGTTAAGTAACTAACTATATTATGTAATTTGTAACTTATTTAATCTTAACTTATAAGGAATTATAACCTTATAACTTATAAATAAAAACTTAAATTAAAAAACTAATATTAATATGTACTAATATTAATATATTTTTAATATTTATTAGGCCATATTCACACCTTTTGTGTGACACAACCTTGTGTAGCTATAATTTTTGCCGAAAAGACGCTTTTGACGAGTTATTTTTTGCATTAAGTTCTTTAAAACTAAACAAAACACAGGAAAGCTTTGGTTTGTTTGTCACTCGGCCTTAGTTCTATTTTTGTCTGTTTCTGTTCTCTCAAACAAATCAAATTTTAATTTTTTGTGAAAATTCTTGCATAGTTTGTCTGCATCTGGTGAACTCAATGCGAAAATAATATTGTCCAAAGCGCTTTTCCGGCAAAAATTATGCGCAAATATAAAAACAATAGTTGTGAATATGGCCTTAAAATTTGCACCAATAAAGTCATTCAGCAAAAAACTTTAATATCGTTTTTTATTTTAGATTTTGTATATACCCTGCATACTTTCAATAAAGAAGCACATGGAAAGCCCATGTTATAAGGTATGACTGAAAAATAGAAAAAGTTGATCGAAATCAAATTATGTTTTTGTTTTTAAACAGTCTTCATTTTTAAATATGGCATAAGAAAAACAATTTAATATTTCAACATGGTATCGAAATTTTTGGAAACAAGGCAGGTCCAGCTTTGAGGGTATGGAAGTAATAGAACAGTTTATCTTGTATTTCAAATAAAAAACTGTCCTAAATTTGTTTTTTAAGGTAAAAAATCAAAAATCAAATCAAAAATTAAAAAAAATCAAAATAAGATGTATTTTGCCAACTAAAGTACTCTTTTTCTAATAGAACGACACCCCCTAATTCAAAATCGTGTTCTTGGCATTGTCTTTTTAACCCACATTTCTCATACTACTTTTTGACAAGTTACTAAATATTTTGTAGACAGTGATATGAATTGCCTGAATTGCCTGAAAGCAGTATCAAAAAGTGGGTCAAAACACAATGCCAAAAACACTATTTTAAATTAGGGGCGTCATTCTATTAGAATATATACGGTATATTTTTTCGCTAAACATTTCTATTTTATCAGTGCTTAAAAAACATTTTTTGTAAATTTGCAAAAGACCTTGTTACCTCATTTTTTGGCCCACTCTTTCTTTTCGGATCATTGTGTTGCCTAACTATTTCTAAGCAATTTAAATTTTGGTCGACGTAATTTTTTGTTAAAGAATTTTCGGCGCTACCGGAGTATATCCGCCCCCAAATGAAATTTTTTTTGAACTTTTCAAAACACCACTTTAACCATTTTTAAGCATTTCCTACACGTTGAACACGATAAAAAAGTGTTTTCACCTACTGTTTTCTATAAAATATGATTTCTGTTTATTGTAACTTGGTAAATCAGATGTTGAGGGTACCTTGACCCCAAAAAGATGGAATTTGAACATAGTTTTGTTAACTAAAGAAACTCTGGTATGCATACATTTTTTATGCATTCAGAGTAACTTTCGAATGATTTGTGTCTAAGGTATGTGGGTGTGCGCATCTCAACCCCAAGCAACCAAGCCCACTGCGCCCCCGAAGGGAGCGCAGGGGGCTTGGTTGGTTAGAGATGCGCGCACTCACTTAGCTTAGACATAATTTCGAGCAAGACTCTTGATCAAAAATGCATTTAGCGGCTTTTTTTGCCCAGCTCCAGTGACCAAAACATGGTAAAACAGCCAAATGGTCGAAATTTCAAAATGCCCAAAACTCAATTTTTTATTGACCAGAACACAAAAATAATGTCTTTTTTGAACTTCTGAGGTGATTTTAGGTTGATATAGGGAGTTTGGAAACACTTTTATACTATGTATGTATATACTCCGGTAGGGTCGAGGAGATAGCCCAGATCCAGGGCTTCAAAATGACATATTACTTGCCTACATGTGACAAATTTTTTAGAGACTAGACCCGTAAAAACTAAAAAAGTTATGCTTTGCAAAATAGGACATTTTTTATATTTTGCCTCATAAAACCTCTGTGTGGACTGGACCGTGAAAAAAAATTTATATATTCGGATAGCACGTTTAACTCTGCACAAGATAGGCATAAAGGCCTTTTATTAAAGACATAAATTATGGCACAAAAATAAGACAAAAAAAATCTGCGAATTTTTCAAATATTACGCAAAATCAAGCAAGACCACATAAATTATGGCGCTAGAATAAGGCAATTACGGATTTTTCAACTTGGTTTCCAACAAAACTACACCTAAAATTAAATTCAAAGGCCTTTTTTGATAGAAACCAAGTTAAAAAATCCGTACAGAAGTTTAATGATTAAGCAAAAAATTTTGAATTGGCGGCGGACAATATAAAACAGGTGGCAATGGTCCTTTATGAACTCCAAACACATTTTTTAAATTTTTTTATCATATTACTCATTTGCAGATCATGTACTACATTGGAATAAACGATATGTTATGCATGTGCGTCAATACTTTTCTCACCGGCTATTTTGCTATAACAGGAGCCGTGTAAGATTTTTTTTATTTGAAACAGTTTAGTCTTTATTGACACTGGGACTGTTCCTGTACTCAGCAGTTCCCATCGCTATATTTGAATTTATTTGTTTTCATTATGTTTTTTTCTTAGAATTTAAAACTAAAAATTGCTGCAACGATAATCTTTTACGTCAGTGTGATTTTATCGTGTAAAAGTAAGCATTTTTAGGTGAAATAGCTACTCAAAATATAGCTCTGAAAGATAGCTACATTTTGATGGCTTGGTTTTTTAACAACATTTAGCTTTTTATAGTAAAAACACAATCCTAGAAAATTTCAACAAAAGTTTAAAAATCACAAAAAACAGAGTAAAAACTTTTAGATTTTGCACACATCCGACTTTTATCTATATCGCAGGAAACTTTGGATTAGGTTTGTTGCAATTGCAAACTATTAAATCTTAAGTTTTCTGCAGGATGTTGGGCGTCCGAAACTGTTGCAGAAGTGACTTTAGCACTGAATAGATGCATAGCTATATGTTCTCCAAAATGGGAATATATCCTTTTCAGAGGTTTTTATTTTTGATTTTCCCCTTAAAAAAAGCTAATTTTTGCAGGGTATAAAACGTGGGTTTGGATGATGATTCCCACACTTTACGCTTTTTACTGGGCCACATTCACAAAGCCTATTTTGTTCAGTGGCATTTACATGTCCTGGTTTTTCAATCCCCATGTTGGCTACTACGATGATTTTGGGCTTGTGGTAAGAAGCAAATATATATTTTTAAAATTTTT
This sequence comes from Ditylenchus weischeri, assembly GCA_029231635.1. Lineage (NCBI taxonomy): Eukaryota > Metazoa > Nematoda > Chromadorea > Rhabditida > Anguinidae > Ditylenchus > Ditylenchus weischeri. The sequence continues at coordinate 146,092 of JAMRYI010000326.1, forward strand.
ACTCAAGAGTGATTTTTTCAGTATGACAATGAGGTGATGATTTTACTTAAAATTTAAGAGATGTATCAAAAATCTCAACGCAAATTTGTCAAATTTGCGGAGATAGGCGGAAAGGAGTTTTTCATAAAAAAACAAAGCAATTTTTAAATTCTGACATTGATTCTGCTGAATTGGCCGATATTTAAAAATACTAATTTAAGAATCCTTTTTTGGCTTTTTAAAAGTTTATTGTCAAATCACAAAACATTTTTGTCTCGACACGAAGAGCTCAATTTAATTCAAATACTCTACCAGTATGTGTCATAACTCTTCGCGTTTTTTTTTCAAATTTTTAGTCAGAATTGATTTTTTTTTCTTTTTCGCATATATCTTCATGAAATTCTTCAAAGGCAAAGATTTCGGAAGAAACGAGAAAGAATTGCACGATGCGATCAAGGAATTTGTGCGCTCAAGACCGGCCGGATTTTGTTAAAGGGATTTCAAAGCTGGAAAGATGGGAAAAAATTGTTGAGGCCGAATTAAATTATTTTAATGAATGATAGTTGCTGTTATGAAATATGTTATGCGTTGCCTTGAATGAAGATTTCACTGTTATTTGGAAATGATTTTCTATGAAAGAAATGAAGAAATATGCGAAAAAGAAAAAAATCGATTCTGACTAAAAATTTGAAAAAAAAAACGCGAAGAGTTATGACACATACTGGTACATACGTCGAGTGTATGCTTTCATGAGAAAATGCTTATTCAAGTTAATACATATTATATATTTTTTAAAAAGGTTCACGTCACTCACAACTACTTTGTGATCGTAGGCCTGACAGCTACATATACGACCTTTGCAGTCATGCTGTTTATCAAGAGCAGAAAAGTCGCTGCTAATTCGCAAAGTGCAGCCCAGCACAACTACTCCCAAAAAATGGTAGTATCTTTTTGTTGGGACTCGCAGATGTTTTTTTAATCAATACCTGTCAGATTTTCCTTCAAGTTGTGATGATTTCAATGATTAACGCAGTTGCTGCAGCAATCTACGTGGTAATGCAGTTTGTAAGGATCAGCCAAGGACTTATTTATCTGGGCTCCATAACTTGGGTGCTGGCACATGGTTAGTTATGTTGGCTTTTAAAAAAGTAGAAAAAAATGCTACAATAAAAATGTAAATATTTTGGTGTGGATGTGTGGATACTAACGACTAAACTTTACCGATTCTATTATTTCAACTGTGGTCGGACACCCAAAACTCGTAATCGACCAAAAATTTTGCTGATCTACATTTTGTTGAAAAAACCACCGTGGCTTATTTAAAAAAATTCTGAAAAAAACATTGTGGAAAAAAGACGAAAAAGTTCTGTTCTGGGTAGCACCAATACAAATAGAGCTTAATATCTACTAGAAAAAACAGAATCAGGTCGGACTAAGAAATCAAACCAATAAAAGTATAATTAAAACTTTTATTTTCATAAAATATTTAAGGAATTCCACCAGTGATCTATTTGGCAATGAACAAGACTCTGCGTCGTGACGCAATTAAAATGTGCATCAACCTGCTGCAGCATGGCGACCATGAATTTCACTCCAACAATCCCAGACAACAACCTAAAAGCAACACCAATGCTAAGACAAATGCTTGTAGCAACAACAGTACTATAGGGGCTGGAGTGCATCACTGAAATGATGAGAAGCTAAAAGAATGATGATAAATATAAATAATAACAAAATTTTAAAAATTGATTCCCAGACCACCGTATTTCTTTTAATAGTAGGCTACCCTCTAGAAATTGATTCCCAGACTAACAATTTACTGTTAAATAAATTTTTAGTTTACTATTTTCAATAAAAATTAACACAACACATTCTAGTGCTCTCATTTACGATGCACTGAAAAGAACACTTTAGCTTTTAAAAGTTTATTTGGAGCTATTAGCGAATAACCACACTCACTTTTAAGGCAAGTTCACAATGAGTGTCAACTCAAGTGTCGACATAAGAGTTCTTTAAACTTTTTCTTTCTTATAGCTATAAATTTTCATAAATTCTAGACGAAAAAATTCTAATAGTATCATCTTGTAGCTAAGATGCAGGGCTTCAAAAAAAATCATTAACAAAGCTACATACGATCGAAAAAAAAGATAAAAATGGATGGGTTTGCACTTAGATAGTTTAGTCGACCCTAGTATAGAATAACTCCAACCCCCAAAACTTATGCCTTCTAAAACTTAAGTAAAGAGCACCCAAATATATGTTCCATACCCCAGAAAAAGTGCGTAAAACACTTATTAGTCACAACTTCCATACGCTGGCCTACCCCTAAGCCTAAGGGCTAAACTTGTTGTTCCAAAGGGTAGTTACAACGATTTTTAGAAGGTCTGATTTGGGGGGGATGGTGTATTCTATACTAGGGCCGTTTAGTCGACCCGATTGTCGACCTGATTGCATACCCATCCATTTTTATCCAAAAAATTTAAGTTAGATGTAGCTTGTTAATAGCTCATTTTGAAGCCCTGTATCATAGCTACTAGATGCCACTAACAGAATTTTGTTTGAATAAAGAAAAATAATAATAGCCCTTCCCGCATTAAAGGAACGCTTGGGTCGACAATGATTGTGAAAGTGCCTTTAAAGTCAGCCCGCATAAACCCTGGAGACCGGCCTTTGGATGCCGTTTTATCGAGAGTGCCGTTTTATTGGCGGATTGTTTTGTTCGAATTATTTGCAAGCTAACCAAATGAGGCTCCTTCAGGGGGGTACATGTCCTTACTCCTAAAAATCTTTTACCGGATTATCTCTATTAAACGGGCCGGCCCGTTTATTTTCCATTTATCAGAGAGGGAGCGTTTAATTAGGGAGCGTTTAAGACGGCCCGATTATTTTTCAACGAAAAATTGTCTGACAATTTTTCGAAATTTCATTTTTTTGCATCAATTTTCAGCACTTTTTTAATATAGATGACTTATTTTTTGTTTTGATAAATTTGTTTGATTTTTATGTTGTTCCTGATCCCTATTTTTAACCTAGTTTAAAAATTATATCTCTAATTCTGTATGCAGATTTAAAAATTTAAAAAAAAATCGCTCCTGTTTTGTAGTCAAGATTTCGATTAAAAAACGCGAATTTTATTACTAGAGAAAAGAGTGATAGAAAGGTTGTTTATCAACCCGGACGAGGATTTCCTTATAATGGTCTAGATTTGTAGATTATCGTAAATTAGACATACCATTATTGCAAAGATAGTCTTCGGACCTTTGTGGTTACAAATATAAAATATACCCTATTTCCTGGAATTAGTCAACAGCCTCTAATTACAGTCGAACCTGGATATAACGACACTTCGATATAACGACACTTTTTTAAATTTATAATTAGTCAAAGCTTACCCCCGATATAACGACATGTCACGATTTTCGCATAAATTTTTTAAATTTTCCGCTACATATTTCGAAATTATCTCAAAGTTTGAAAGAGTATTCGTTTATTTTTAATTTGAGAAATAATTTCATGATGCTTTTATTGTTTTTCATAAGCAATTATCAGAGCTACAAGAAGGGGGTAGTGCAAACCAAAAGACAGGCCAAGTTGGTGATCAACCCAGAGGTTAAGTTTGTACTGAAGTGGAAACCGAGAAGTCACTCACCACACTACAAAAATCTCAGTTCGCCTTGAAAATTGCTCATTGTTATGTGGAGCACATGTTCGCTGATCCCACCATTCCACGGCGACACGTAAGACAACGCCTATTATGAGTAGAGAAGTAAGAAGACACATTAAGTTATCGTATATTCTCTATCACTATCATTTTGACAAATCGTGGCACATTTTTACGAAAACGTGGCACTTCTTCGCCTGTTTGACTGAAATCGAAAAACCGTGACACTTTTTCACATAAACGTGGCACTTTTTCTCCAGATCGTGATATATTTCCCTTTTATCCATCAGAGGAAGTACTGTAGTACAAGTTTTATCCGATAGCGATTTTGTGGAATGAAGCTTAAAGGCTAATTTCTACGGAACATTGTAGTAGTTCAGTAAAAATTGTTGGCCGTACCAAATTACTAATATGACAAAAGATATCTCAAAACATTTACTTAAAAAACTAACTTACCAACTAGTAAGTATAACTAGTAAGTATAGAAATTATACTAAAAATATCTCATGTGTTGTAAAAAAAGGTTGGATTTAGGGCCCGTTTATTTTTCAACCCTACCGTAGGGAGCCCATTTTTTACAGAGGGTTCGTTTAATAAAGACGGCCCGTTTAATTGAAATAATACGGTACATCAAAAATTTTTTCCTGAAAAAACAGAACAGCAAAACAAAAAACATAACACCAAAGGCGCGTCCCCAATGAGTGCAATGCAGAGTGCGATGTAAAGTGTAAAAAACGGCTGTAAATTTTTTTCTTGGCCAAATTTTTTTTCTGTTAATACCATTTGTAGCTGAGACGCAGGGCTACACAATAAAAAAATTCCAGCCACATATTGCTAAAAATTATATAATAAAAATGCGTTTATTTGCACTCTACATCTCACTCGATGAGTGCAATGTAGAGAGCAAATAAACGCATTTTTATCAACATTTTCTCAGTGATATCTTGCTGGAAATTTTTTTATTGTTTAGCCTTGCATCTTAGCTACAAAATGGTTTTAACAGAGAAAAATTCGGCTGAGAAAACAATGTACAGCCGTTCCCGCGTAAACAAGACAAAAAATCGCTCACTCGTTGGGGACGAGGCCTAACAGAGCACGGATATGAACCAAAATTCATTTATGAATTTTTTTATCGATCTCACAATATCAATAAAGATAAGATTGTGGTCACCAACAGAAAAACTTGATTCATTGTTTAAATCTTATAAATTTTCCTACTTGGCTATTTCCTAAAACGGTCATGTCTGTGTCAGATGATTTTTCTGGTGGAGAGTTGGAAGGAGATAGAAGCTGGGTGGTAGAAGCTATTCTTAAGAAGCGTTCTAAAATGGGTATTACCGAATACTTGGTCAAATGGGAAGGTTTGTTGATTTTGTAAATTAAGTCTCGACTGTATATTTTTATACAGTCAAACCTGGGTTATCCGACACCCCACCCTCTTTTATCCGACACCATGAGCCCGATTTGGTTGGCCTGGTAAACCTACACCCCAGTCATCCGACACCTCGTTTATCCGACACCATAAGGGCGGTCCCTTTGGGTGTCGGATAACCCAGGTTTGACTGTACGTAGTGTCAGTATGTTAACTAGTAGTTACAAAAATATCGTCGGTCTTTTCCTAGTTTCTCATCGATTTTATGAAGATTTTTTTAAACGACAATTTTTTCAATGGAACATCGGATGAAAAAGGCCACTAAATACGACTAAATTTTGCAAGTAGGGTTGTCGATTTGTCGACAACGTTGCGAAATTTTAAATATTGAATTCAATTGTTTTATACGTGAAAATCTAGGCTATGACGACAAAGAAAGCACGTGGGAGCCTGAAAGCAACTGTGTAAGTTTATTTTCACAGCATGGTTTGCAAAAGCTGCTAAATTAATTGATTGAATTTTCAGGCTGGCAGTCCTCTGCTAATTAAAGAGTTTGAAGAAGGGCAGAAGAAAAAGAGAGAAATAGCCAGTAAGGACAAAAATCAAACACCGGCAACCAGCAGGCCCAGAAAACATGTCAAAGCGGAAGGAAGCAATTCTCCTCACCCATATGCTAGGGTTAGTCTTTATTTATTCATACACTGTTAGTCATATGTCCTGATACTCTACAACACTCTCCTAGCACAATCACTTACTCTCCTGGTTCAATAACACATTCTCCTGGCATGCCTACCTGCTCTCCTGGTACCCCTACCCACTCTCGTAGCTTACATACTCACTCAAAAAACTTGAGAAAAATTTGTCTTAAATTAATATTAAAACATAAACATATTTAAATTTGATGGAAAAATAAACTATAAAAAAACAAAGTAAACAGTTGTAAAAACCTCCTTAATTTCAGTAAGTTAAATTTCTGATACCTATACTTACTCTCCTGACATGCGTACATACTCTCCCGGTAAACTTTTCCATGCGTCTACGAAGGACAAAAAAAGGTAAAAAAAATCTACGCAGGTAAACGGCCATCAGAGCTCATCATTCATCCCAGTTGACCCCTCCCAAGTCAGTAGCTGCTTGCCCTTGAATTATCGCCTATAGTTGGCGATCGATAGACGATAGTTTGTACATATGAAGAAAACGACATGATTTATTCGGCTCCGCAATAACAATCTAATTTGTACAAACAGTTTTATTCCTCAAAAACGTGCAAATTTAGATGATTTTATCACTTATTGACTTACTGGGGGAGAAACGTCTTTAGGGGGCCCGTCTATTAGAGAGAATACGGTATATTATAAACTCAAATAAGGATAAAATCTCTAAATAAAGTACATTTACGTACCCTGGGGTATATATACATCCAAACCCATACGGCCCATTGTGTAAAAGAAAGAAAGTGCACAAATTTCTGATAAAAAAATATTTTCATAACCTCAATTTTCAGCCTGCAGTCAAAGAAGAAAGTTCACAAGGAGCCACGCCACTGCTTCGTTAGTTTTATCTCGTTTTTGTGGACAGCAGTAAAATCTAAAGTGTTTTAGCTGAACCCACTGTTGACAGCAAAAACTATGGGGTGCAAAAAGGTATGAAAATAAGTAGAATTCTAGGAGTTCGACCAGGTCATCACATCAAAGGACTAGTGGCTATGGTGATCTACGAAGAAGGCCTGACTGAACTAGTGCCCACCATGGTGCTTTGCTTGTATGCTGCTAAACAAATGGTCGCCTTCTACGAAGATCGACTCAGATTTGAAGAAGAGTACAAGCCTTTCAGTCTTTGAGCACAGGGTGCAGTCACAACTAGCAAAATATATCAATAATTTTTCGTCATTTTGTTCTCTTTTTTACAAAATCGAATTCGCCGATAAATAAAATTATTTAGAGAGGCACTTTTATATCAGTCAGATATATGACGAAATATGTGAGCGCAGAACTGAAAAAAAAATTAAAATTTGTAGCTCGAAGCTCGTCATGGTGACGGCCTGAAAAATGTTTGTGTTCGAATCCAATCTGGATGACTTCTAGAATTGTTTTTTTTTACCTTTTTTTGTCCCAGATTTCCCTCTTTTTGTGCCAGATTCAGCCAAAACTTCAGGAGGCACGTTCTGACAGTTTTTCCTTTGGTGCAACGCCATTTGGTCAGTTCGTCCAAAAAGTATTTCGTTCGGCAAAATCAAGGCAAAATGATCATGATCAAAGAACGCGTAAAGAAGCTCTTTTCGCCCAACTCCATTACCATAAGAGGGTGTAACGCCCGTATGTATGCTGACTTACTTTGGTCCCCCAAAGCAAAAAGTCAAATTTCAGTCAAATTTTTTTAAAATTTTCTTCCGCCACCTGAAAATATGTTTTCGGCACGAATAAGGACCAGAGAAGCTTGAACAAGTGATTAAAATACACTTTTTTAGTTTAAAAGTACACAAAAACTGTCTGAAGTTTAATTTTTTCCAAAAAAATTCTTAAAACTTTTGCAAATAAATGTGTTAGTCATGATGAAGAAGGTTAGAATGTGGATTTGACAGATCTGAGTCGTATCAGTAAAATATCGTTAATGATATCGTTAAAGTTGTTTGGCGATTGGTTAATTTCAATTTGCGTCTTTTTTGGCGTTGTGTATTGTTGAGTTTTTCGCAGCTCGGGACAAAAAAGACTCTGTCGAAAATACGTAAAAAATACAGAACGCCAATAAGTGCTACGTTGGGGTGCGGTTCAAGAGCTGCAAAATCCATTTTAAAAAATGATTATCGAAAATCTGAATGTTGAGGTATATATATTTTTTTGGCATAAGGAACTCCAGTCACAAATTTGGAAAAATTGTCTTTTGGATTAAATGCCATCGCACCTCCCCTTTCTCTTTGATTCTGTGAGGAAATGTGAACTTACCGGACAACTTAAAATAAAAGGCTTGTGTAAGGTAGGGGCAAGGGTGGTTTGGACAAACCCATCTTGGAACCGAAATTCAAATAAAATATGACTCCCAAAGAGTGTTTTCAAAATTCAAGGTCAAGGTAACTTGACCCTCAAGGTCAAGGTAAACTCAAGGTCAAGTTGTAACTTGACCTTGAACTTGACCTTGACTATACCTTGACATCATCTTGACTTTAACTCTTCCATTGATTACCTTTCACGTACAGCTTTTGCTATTTATTTTTTTTTGTGAAAACTTACGCTAATCACACAAAGTCAACTTTTATTCGAGATCAACAAAACAACGCAAAGAAAAGTACCAATAAATTGCTGCTGAATGTCATAAACATACAAGTTATAGACAACAAGTTGAGAATTGAGAAGTTCGAATGCAGTCCTATTTCTGTGCTTCGTAGTAACCAGTCCTGCCTGAAAAAGAGATTCTTTCGATTGGAGCACTTGTTGCAGGGTTGTATAACATGTTGTATAACAAAAGAATAAAAACGAAATTCAACAAAATTAACGGAGAGTAACAACAAAAAAGAATGAATGAGTATTTGAACATAGCTTATTTTTTGGGCGAGCAGTTAGACAGAAAAACCAGAGACAGAACTTCCTCGACGGATGACACACTATAGAGAGATCACAGTAGAAGATTTCACTTGTTATCAGACGCTGAAGGCAAAAAAGTAACAGCTGCACAGGTTCCAAATTAACTCCAGCGGAACAGCACTCGGTATTAATATTCTTGTACCCTGGTAACCTTCACTTTGGTACGATATACCGGGCCGCTTTGCGCCTCTCGGTACCCAGGTACCTTCACTCTGGTACACTATACCCTGAACTAACTTTTTTTTGTTCCGACAAAGCATTATTTTTATAATTTTTCCACAAACTACCGTATTATCTCTAATAAGCGCCCCCTCTACTTTGAGGGTCTGTGTCTAAAGACGTCACAAAGCAACTCACAACAAAGTAGTCAAATCAATGAAGAACCAGAAGTCGATGGATTCCTTCCTTAATTCCTCAACACCATTGCCAAGAGAACCTTTTCGCCATACAAGTTCACCAGAGCCCTTCTAGAGCAGGACGACTTGACCAACGAGGACAAAAATAGACTCGACAAGGCTAGGAAAACCGAGAGCGCTATCAAAGATGTGGTCACAGCTTTGAGGTATTAATTTACTTGACCTAAGATTAATCTTCCACAGTGATCTCACATTGCTTTAAGTATATTCCTCATTTAAGACCATCAAGGTTCCTACTCTTCATGCTGTGTGGCCACTTTTGGTTGATCTTCGAAAGCAATTCCGGCAGCTCCAAAATGACCCAAGCAGCAGCGTCTTCCTACAAACCTTGTCCAAATCGGCGGCTCTATGCTTCAATCGCAAGTCTGATTCAACCACTATCTTTCACAAGATGGCCACCTTTCTTCACCCAGCAAAGAGGAGTTTCTCTGGAATGGAGCTGAGTCAAGTAGAAGTCAATGAGGTGAAGCATTGCATTTCTTTCCCAGTCTGTTATCAACTTAATGAGACCGCCTTAGGCACTCCGAATAAAGTATTTGTGAAGAAATGTTTGTATGACTTAGTTGATTGTATTCTCCAGTATACTTAAGCCGGGCCTAACCGGGCCAGCCCGGCCCGGGCCGAAAAAATTTTTTTCAGTGCGGGCCGGGCTGGGCCGGGCCGAGAAAAAAAAATTTTCCGGGCGGGCCGGGCCGCCAAAATCACGGCCCGTGCCTGCTTCTGGGTATCACCACGTCAGTACCATCACCAAAGTACCACCATATGGGTACTAACACTGGAGTATGCCTACTTTGGTACCACCAGCCGTGCGCCACGTCCTGGGTATTATCACCTGGACATACCGCCTACGGCTATCAGTTAAAAATTAATAATGTTTGCTACCACCGACGTTTGAATTTGAAACTGTGACTGAAATTAAATGCGCTTTTTTAAATTTTTATTGTCTCAGATTTGATCACCACCTTTAAAATGCTTGGTTTTTTCCAGCTTTTGTGGCAAACTGAAAATTTCAAGCATCACATGTCAGTTCTGATGAGTTGAGTCGAAAATGCGCGAAATTTAAAATCGCGTTTTTGAGCCACTTTCGATTATCAAACCACCCATAGTGTTATATATAGAAATGATCAGCATTAAATTCTGAGTCCGAAGGACCTAAAGTGCCGCTCGCGTGTTCGAGTGTTAAAGAACACAAAAGATGTTATAAAAGAAAATATGCAAATAAAATCGATTGCAGCATTTTATTTCAGGAAATTTTCAGTTTATTACTCATGAAAACTTTTTTTCTGATAATTTATTTAAGCTGTAGTAGGCACTGGCACTGAAGGCACAGATGGCACAGACACATTGGGCAAGGAAGGTACAGATGGCACAGATGGCACAGACACATTGGGCAAGGTAGGTACAGAGGGCACATTTGGCAAGGAAGGCACGGATGGCACATTGGGCAATCCACCAGCTGGAGTGGCTGGAGTGGCTGGAGTGGCTGGTATAGCTGGCAAAGCTGAGCACACAGCAACCAAGACAAGGCAAGAGACGACTACTTTGCAGAACATTATTGTTAGTGGTAGTGAAGTAAAGGACTTGAGAGTGATTTTAGAGAGGACAGTGGGTGTTTTTATAGCGATAGGTTTAACGATGTTGATATACTTAGTCTGTTATTAAAATTCGAAAATAAATTTGCATTCCACCAAACAACACATTCCAGACAAAGCATAAGGTCTATATTTTTGCATAATTGACTAGACCACGGATTAATTTCTGTTCGTTTCAAAAAGACCATTAATTTTTTTGAATATACAACTTCTAACTCTAAAAATCTATTATTGTGTCACAAACAAGAGATCAACAACACCAAACCCACCCCTATAAAACCATTCACAGTCCTACCCAAAATCACTCTCAAGTCCTTTACTTCACTACCACTAACAATAATGTTCTGCAAAGTAGTCGTCTCTTGCCTTGTCTTAGTTGCTGTGTGCTCAGCTTTGCCAGCTATACCAGCCACTCCAGCAACACCAGCAACACCAGCCACTCCAGCCACACCAGCTGGTGGATTGCCCAATGTGCCATCCGTGTCTTCCTTGCCAAATGCGCCCTCTGTAGCTTCCTTGCCCAATGTGCCATCCGTGCCTTCCTTGCCCAATGTGTCTGTGCCATCTGTGCCATCTGTACCTTCCTTGCCCAATGTGTCTGTGCCATCTGTGCCTTCAGTGCCAGTGCCTACTACAGCTTAAATAAATTCTCAGAAAAAAGTTTTCATAAGTAATAAACTGAAAATTTCCTGAAATAAAGTACTGCAATCGATTTTAACTGCATATTTTCTTTTATAATATCCTTTATGTTTTTTAAGCAAAGCTTGCAGATCAAAATTATGGAAATCAGAAGGTGGCTGTACAGTTAACTGTAAAGTCATCTGGTTTCAGGTTTGACTTTATGGGAAACACGAATCCGTTACTTAGGGAACGTCCATAAATTATGTCAGACTGACAGCCCGGTTTTGGGGACCCCCACCCCCTGTCAGAAAATGTCAGAATGGGCCGGAACCCCCCTTATTAAAATCTGACAGTTTTCTGACACAACTTTAGACTTCCAAATTTCACATTGTATATAATGTTTAATAATCTAAGAACTCAACAATCATTCAGAAAATTCACAAAATTGTTTTCAAAAGGTATTTTTATATTATAGTTGCATATTGAAATTTCAATAGCATACAAAATAGTTTTTTCGTAAATATGTGTTAGCTTGGTCTTGACTCACTCATTCGCCTCTTCTTTTTCTAAGGCCTTGTTTTTTTGATGCTTGACACCATTTCATTGGCCGAAAGGATATCCAACTTTCGGAGCTTCAGGTATTGGTTCAATTTAGGACTTTGACTTTGCATTAGGAGATGATGGGCTCGTCAAACCAATTGTTCTTGTCAACGTTGATGGTGGGCCAGACGAGTCTCCACGTTTTGAGAAACCTTTAGCAGCTTGGACATTGATTTTCAGGGTTTACAATGCAACATTTTAAAATCACAATAATCTAAGATTTTTAGGAATTAAAACTAGATTATTTGGCAGTTTTTACAAATTCTCCTGGCTTTTCGGCATACAATCCAGTGGAAAGAAGAATGGCACCGCTTTCAAAGCATCTATCCGGTGTTGTACTACCAGTCGCCACATTTGGGACTCACCTTGATTCTTCAGGCAAAACCATTAATGGAGAATTAGAAAGGCGGAACTTTAAAGCTGCGGCAGAAATACTTTGTGAAGTTTGGTCAGAAATCGTAATTTTTAGTATAAAAATTTAACCTGGAATATTTGAAAATACGTCTAGACAATCAATGGCCACCAAGTTTTTGCACAGTACATCGAAAAAGATGCCGCGGAATTGCCATCTCTTCCTGGAGAACATTGGCTCACAGAGCATGTCCGCCAAAGTCGTTACACACTGCAGATCCGAAAATGCGGAAAAGACTGGTGCTGTGGAGGTTACCGATGCGCAAACTTCCAAATTTCCTACCATCATTTCTCCCTGCGCCTATCCCATGTGTTTTTGACGCAAGAGGACCAAGAGTAGCTGAAGAGGGTGATGAAAACCTGAATTTGGAGATTTGGCAGACAGACTCGCACTCAGCAGCTGCTTTTCTGAACCCATTTGCTTTGATCAGTACTACCCAACTATGAAAGACAAGTATGAGAAAATGATGTGTAAGCATTGTCGGCTTTATATGTCTAGCGTCAAACGGAAAAATGCACATGAAAAGGCTTGCCAAGAATTTGAAATGGATTTCAGGATTTGCAGGATTCTGAAGAAACCGTCATTGAAGACGAAGTAGATTTGGCTGAGGAAATGAGGCAAGTGCGCCCTTCAAGAAAACTATCAAGAATTAGAAATGGAAAACTTAAAATATGAGCCATAATAAAATACGGACTATATGTTTTAATCTTATTTTGCTATAAATACATTTATTTTTTATATAACGCGCAAAACAGATAAACAAATACACAAAAAATTAGGTCAAAATTTTCAAAACTGATTTAAACTATTCAAGAAAATTTTCTGTGAAATCTGACATTCCTGTCAGAAAAAAGACCATTTACCCCCACCCCTCTGTCAGATTTTGTCAGATTGGGCTGGGACCCCCCCACCCCCCCTGTCAGCGTGACATAATTTATGGACGTTCCCTTATTCGGGTGAGGTCAATTTTTTTAAAGCCAACTTGAATTCAAAAATGTTTTTGGACATTAAGATCGCAGGTGGAATTTTGTTACACAGACTTATTGTTCTCGAAAAAAAAGGTTTCATGAGTAACAGACTCGGCTGGGATAATATGAGGAAATCTATGTTTGGAGGCTGTAGTTTTGCAAAGAGAAGAGAGTCTCAAATTTGTATGATTGTATGAAAATTTTGAAAAGTAAAATCAAGTCAAACATAAGTCGCCTCACAAAAAGCGTTTTTAAACCACAAACATTTAACCTTTGCTCATAGGAAAGATTTTTGTTGTAACCATTTTTGATAAAAGCTTTTTTCGTAAAATCGGAAAAAGTTTGCAAATACAGAACTAATGCCAAAACCACTCTGGAAAGGCATGCTGTCGAAATAGTAACCACTGCCATGTGTTTTTCTAAACTTTTAAACTTTCAAAAAAGTCAACCCAATCAACCTGATCAGGATCAAAATTCACATGAACCATATTCAAAACAATGAAAGTTTCTTAAAATGCAATGTGAGAATATTTTCTTCGTAAGAAAATGGAATCAATCCGTCGAATATATTTCTATTTTTAATTCAGTAATCTGTTTTTCAAGAACCTTGTAGTATTGAGGTGAAAGAAATAATAATTCTACCAGATTTGCCTTTAACTTTGGATATACGTAATAATGGAGATGATTTATCACCAAACCTAGTGTGAGGTGCATATATATGGAGAGTATGAACACCACCCATCATATCATAGACATTCTTGGCATTTTATTCAACACTGTCTTGAATTTCTTCCAAAAATCCAAGTATATACTGTAGTTGTTCTGAAAACTTAACGCTTTTTATATGTGTTTTGTCAATCCTTAGAATAAATCTCTCTAATACAACATCATATTTCAGCACAACATGCTCATGCAGATAATTAAACTTCTTAGGGCCTGACTATACTTCTTGCAACTTTCATGTAAGTTACAAGTTGCAAGTACTATCATGAAAGTTGCAAAAAAGTATACTCGCAAATAGCAAGAAACTTTAACTTGCAACTTTCACTTGCAACTTTACCTTTCAAGTTTGTGACTATACTTTTCTTGTAACTTTCACTTGCAACTTGCAACTTTCACTTTCGATTTCCAAAATTGAAAGTTTTCAACTTTCATGAAAGTTTTCATAGTTTTTCTGCGTTTTTATTGCACATTTCTGTGCTTCCAGTATGTGTTTTATTTTGTCTTTTAGAATGGCTACTCTCTCACGCACAAGGATCTGACGGATCTGGAAAAGGCAACTATCATCGAGGAGGTTCGTGTTCGGCCAGTCATATGGAATGCAACGCTTAATGACCACTCGAAACGTGCTGTGGTGGACAAATAGTTTCATGATTTTACATGGTTTGTCAATGTTTTCTATTTTTAGTCAAAAGCACAATCATCAACGGTTTATAGGAACGTACTGCATTGTGAATCATCTTGAACATTTTGATTATTTAATGGTTTCATGATTTTACATGGTTTATCAATGTTTTCTAGTTATGAAGTTTATAAAGAACAAGGCTACTATTTGCCAATTTTTGTCAACAAAAATCGATCTACATGCTAAAACCAATAGTGCGATAAGAAAGCTCACTTAATTCTGCGTTAAAAAGTATGAATTTTTTGGTTTAAGTTAAGTTTAAGTTTTTAATAAATTCTTCTTAAAAAATTTAAGAAAGAAAAAGGATACCGAAAAGTCATTGTAAACTTCGTAAACACGTTTTTTAACGCGCGATATAAATAGATGAATTGATCTAAATAGATTTAAAGATCTACGGCATAAAGTAGGGTTGTGAAACAAGCATATGCTCAAGCACATTAATTAATCTCGAACATATGCTTGGCCTTTGAAATGGCATATTTTTGGAGTTTAATCTTTTAATTGTCAAAATACGAAAATACTGTTTTTAGTAAACAAATAGCAAATTCCTGTTTCTCATAAAGTCAAACCTGAAACCAGTTGACTTTACAGTTAACTGTACAGCCACCTTCTGATTTTCACAATTTTGATCTGGAAGCTTTGCTTAAAGAACATAAAAGATGTTATAAAAGAAAATATGCAGTTAAACTCGATTGCAGTACTTTATTTTAGGAAATTTTCAGTTTATTACTCATGAAAACTTTTTTCTGAGAATTTATTTAAGCTGTAGTAGGCACTGGCACTGAAGGCACCGACACATTGGGCAAGAAAGGCACGGATGGCACATTGAGCAATCCACCAGCTGGTGTAGCTGGTGTAGCTGGTGTAGCTGGAGTGGCTGGTGTTGCTGGTGTTGCTGGAGTGGGTGGTATAGCTGGCAAAGCTGAGCACACAGCAACTAAGACAAGGCAAGAGACGACTACTTTGCAGAACATTATTGTTAGTGGTAGTGAAGTGAAGGACTTGAGAGTGATTTTAGAGAGGACAGTGGGTGTTTTTATAGCGATAGGTTTAACGATGTTGATATACTTAGTCTGTTATTAAAATTCGAAAATAAATTTGCATTCCACCAAACAACACATCTCAGACAAAGCATTAGGTCTATATTTCTGCATAATTGACTAGACCACGGATTAATTTCTGTTCGTTTCAAAAAGACCACTAATTTTTTTGAATATACAACTTCCAACTCTAAAAATCTATTATTGTTTCACAAACAAGAGATCAACAACACCAAACCCACCCCTATAAAACCACCCACAGTCCTACCCAAAATCACTCTCAAGTCTGCAAAGATCACAGTAGAAGATTTCACTTGTTATCAGACGCTGAAGGCAAAAAAGTAACAGCTGCACAGGTTCCAAATTAACTCCAGCGGAACAGCACTCGGTATTAATATTCTTGTACCCTGGTAACCTTCACTTTGGTACGATATACCCGACCGCTTAGCGCCTCTCGGTACCCTGGTACCTTTACTCTGGTACACTATACCCTGAACTAACTTTTTTTGTTCCGACAAAGTATTATTTTAATAATTTTTCCACAAACTACCGTATTATCTCTAATAAGCGCCCCCTCTACTTTGAGGGTCTGTATCTAGGGGCAGAGCAAATATTTTGCAGATCTTTTTTTTCATTTTCTTAACTCCCACGAGCTCTACCGATTCTGATTTTCGGATTTTGGTTGTGCACCCGAAAATCTCGAAATCGACCCAAAATTTTTCCGATTTTCATGGGGTTGAAAAATAAACGCCCCGGGGCGCTCATTAGAGATAATACGGTAAATCAATTATTCCGAGTGGAATGGTGGTTTCCGTTTTTCCGAATTGAAGCCGGAACATACCGTAGTGAGAAGTCTCGAGCTTGCACGCAGCACTATTGCATCTTTTCGCTCTTCTGTTCCTTCGAATCTTCTGTTTAACTTTGAATTGGATCAGCCATGGCAGCCCTTTCGCGACCTTCAGGATTTGGTAGTGAGTTCAGTTTCGATAAGTTAGATTCATCCCAAATTGGTTTTAGAAAACGGCATCCATGGGCCCCAAAATATTAGTATCAGTAGTGAGTCGCATCCATTGATCCCGGAAGGATATGTCCAAACTAGCGTAGTCTCCAATAGCATGTGTTACAACATAGTTAAGTAAGTAGTCGAGTCGAAACGCATCCATACCTGGTCTCTTGGTGGAGGGGGCTTATCAGCCGTATCTCAGGCGTATCTCTTCTCATGAGATCAACATTCCTCTGGGTTGAAAGTCAGCCGTACACTAAGACAGTTGAAGGATCGGTGGACCTTAAGCGCGAATTGAACTTGGGTGCTCCCTAAGAAGTCAAGAAGCAGTCGTCCGTCCAGAAGCCGCTCTCATCTACGAATCAGTGTTTAGAAGGTTCAGCCAAAAGGTCAGCCATCAAGCCAGCCGTCTCCTGCCCCAGTCAGTCAGTCTCCATTTGGTCCAAGAAGCCAGCCAAGGAAGGAAGCATCTAGTAATCTCATGTGTCTGTGTGGTTCACCTTGTTCGTGTATCATGAATAAACCAAATCCTTTTTCCTCTGTCTTGTAGGTGTGTGCCAAGTCTTCTCTTTTTACTCTTAGCAGTAATGCAAAATAATTTGTAAAATTTTAGATTATTATTCATGTTTTAAACAAGGCATATTTTTTATTTCTTCCATTTTCGTGTTAAAAAAGTACGTTATTGCACTGAAATTATTATTCTAAAAATATAAATTCTAAGTTTGATGACAGCAAAAAAAATTTTAGTTTATGGAGCTTAAAAATGTATTTTTGGCATTTGATACTGGCCATATGTTTGAGTAAGAGTGAGTGGACTTTTTTCTGCCTTTTTATAGCCGAAAGTGTTAGCAAACATATAATGGTACGAACTGGCCAGTCAGCACCAAAACCTTCAAGCAAGGCAAAAAAGCTAGCTGAAAGACAAAGAGTATTGGTAGCTAATGCATCTACTTTGTCAGCCGACAATGCTGCTCCACATTCTAGTCTAACCATATCAACTGGTACAGTAAACAGTCAAAATCAATCGGCACAAACGTCTGGTCCAGCTACAGGTAAATATTTTTATTTTATACTCACGAAAATATTACAAAGTAGTTTAGAAAGCATGCAAAAGAAGAAAAACAGTTTGGGACTAAGCATTCCTAAAAAAAACTTTAAAAATCTGGTGGAAGAGATAGCTCACAACGTTCGCATGAATTTGCACAACCAACCAACCAAAAGACGTGCACCTAAAGACCGATCAAATATAAAAGTGAACAGTGTCAAATTGATTGCCAAACACAAAGATAGAAAATTGGTAAAGAGACGATAAAAAATAATGTAAACTTCTGCAAGATATTCCGCTTTTAACTTATGTGTTATTCTGTAGAATAAGATGTGCTAATAAACTCAAGTAGTAGCTAAGTAAGCGTTGTCCAAAGTTCCTTTACAAACTACTGTTGATATAAGACCACCGCGAAAAAAGTTCGGGCTCTATATGTGTTCATGCTGACCCCGAGAAAAATCCCATCTTTTTTTATTTCTTGATTTTTTGTTTTTTTCAACTTTTTTTCTTGTGTTCTATTATATTTTAAAGGAGGGGTAAAAACTGTCAAGAAGATAGTCTCGACACAAAAGGATTATTTCAAGTTTTGTGTTTTTTAAATGTGGTTTTTGGAGCCATATTTTGTCGACAACTCGGTTTTGCAATGTCAGACAAACTTGTGCAGAATTTAAAGTTGGATTAGCATTATCAATATCATAATTTCTAAATTCCTTCAAAAATTGCCTGAAAATTGCCTACCATCGAAAAAGGTTGATTAGTATGGTTGTTACACAGTAAACTTGATTTTTAAATTTTTTTGACCTTATTTTTTGGTTTTATGATATTTTTTCCCAAAATTTTGAGCTTTTTACCCCACGATTGAAAGCTTAGAATGTTAGCTACACAATTGTATATAAACTTCTTGGTTTCGTCCATGAAAGTTTATCACTTTTGAGAAAAATACGTTCGAATCTTTTCGAGTCCTTCGGTATCACCAACCTGGATACCACGATTTGGGTACGACCATTTGGGTACGACCAACTGGGTACCACCCGTTATTCACCCTTTTCTTAGTACTAATAACTGAGTATTCCCATCTGGTAACCATCCCCCGGTATCACCTTCTGGGCAGTCATGTGCACTGGCCGGCCAGGCCCGGGCTTTTAGCGGCCCGGGCTGGGCCAGGCTGGGCTGCAATTTAAAAATTCTCAGCGGGCCGGGCCGCTAAAAGGCCGGGCCGGGCCGACCCGAAAAGCCCGCCATATATGACTTTCTAAAATCCCGCCTTTTTAAATTTCCTTCGACCTATTCCTTCGACTTGACTTTTTTCCCACCTCTCCCACCAAACTATCATCAAATTCTTATTACAAGACTAGCCATTCTAGGGAACGCTTTCGAAATCCGTCTAACAATCCCAAACTTACAAGTGATGAGCACCAACGAAGAAAGTGATAATGAATCAACTGCGCCACCGTTAGCCAACGAATCCGTTTCTCAGGTGAGCAATTAATTCTTTTCTGCTTGTGGTTGCATTTCCATTAACATTGTTATCTTTATAGAGCCACCAATCAAACCTACCGCCGATTACACAAAGGAGGAACTCCGCTCCATGACTGATGCCAAATCGAAGAGCCTATTTTTCAAGCCGAAGCCGAAGGACGATCTATTTCAACTGGTGGAATTCGAGTCAAGCGGAAGCGAGGAGAAGTCTTAGCCAACAAAGTTCCTCTGGTGTCAGGCGGTCATCTCTCGTAGGTTCTTATGCATTAAAGTTTCACTTTAACTTAAATTGTTATTCTTTAGACGTCACAAAGCAACTCACAACAAAGTAGTCAAATCAGTGAAGAACCAGAAGTCGATGGATTCCTTCCTTAATTCCTCAGCACCATTGCCATGAGAACCTTTTTCGCCATACAAGTTCACCAGAGCCCTTCTAGAGCAGGACGACTTGACCAACGAGGACAAAGAAAGACTCGACAAGGCAAGGAAAACCGAGAGCGCTATCAAAGATGTGGTCACAGCTTTGAGGTATTACTTTACTTGACCTAAGATTAATCTTCCACAGTGATCTCACATTGCTTTAAGTATATTCCTCATTTAAGACCATCAAGGTTCCTACTCTTCATGCTGTGTGGCCACTTTTAGTTGATCATCGAAAGCAATTCCGGCAGCTCAAAAATGACCCAAGCAGCAGCGTCTTCCTACAAACCTTGTCCAAATCGGCGGCTCTATGCTTCAATCGCAAGTCTGATTCAACCACTATCTTTCACAAGATGGCCACCTTTCTTCACCCAGCAAAGAGGAGTTTCTCTCGAATGGAGCTGAGTCAAGTAGAAGTCAATGAGGTGAAGCATTGCATTTCTTTCCCAGTCTGTTATCAACTTAATTAGACCAACTCAGGCACTCCGAATAAAGTATTTGTGAAGAAATGTTTGTATGACTTAGTTGATTGTATTCTCCAGTATACTTAAGCCGGGCCTAACCGGGCCAGCCCGGCCCGGGCCGAAAAAATTTTTTTCAGTGCGGGCCGGGCTGGGCCGGGCCGAGAAAAAAATTTCCGGGCGGGCCGGGCCGCCAAAATCACGGCCCGTGCCTGCTTCTGGGTATCACCACGTCAGTACCATCACCAAAGTACCACCATCTGGGTACTAACACTGGAGTATGCCTACTTTGGTACCACCAGCCGTGCGCCACGTCCTGGGTATTATCACCTGGACATACCGCCTACGGCTATCAGTTAAAAATTAATAATGTTTGCTACCACCGACGTTTGAATTTGAAACTGTGACTGAAATTAAATGCGGTTTTTTAAATTTTTATTGTCTCAGATTTGATCACCACCTTTAAAATGCTTGGTTTTTCCAGCTTTTGTGGCAAACTGAAAATTTCAAGCATCACATGTCAGTTCTGATGAGTTTTCTGAACTCTACGCCCCAGTTTAGCCTCAGAAACGTTGAGAACCAAGAGATTCGCCATATATGACTTTCCAAAATTGTTTTTTTTGTATAATGTTATATGCCCTTGAAAAGCCCTTTTCCTCCTCTTTCTAACAAGCTATTATTTATCGCAAAACAATCATCAAATGACGTATAAAAGTGGATTGGTACGCAACGGAAGTTTCGAAAATGCGCGAAATTTAAAATCGCGTTTTTGAGCCACTTTCGATTATCAAACCACCCATAGTGTTATATATAGAAATGATCAGCATTAAATTCTGAGTCCAAAGGACCTAAAGTGCCGCTCGCGTGTTCGAGTGTTAAAGAACACAAAAGATGTTATCAAAGAAAATATGCAAATAAAATCGATTGCAGCATTTTATTTCAGGAAATTTTCAGTTTATTACTCATGAAAACTTTTTTCTGATAATTTATTTAAGCTGTAGTAGGCACTGGCACTGAAGGTACAGACACATTGGGAAAGGAAGGTACAGATGGCACAGACACATTGGGCAAGGAAGGTACAGAGGGCACATTTGGCAAGGAAGGCACGGATGGCACATTGGGCAATCCACCAGCTGGTGTAGCTGGAGTGGCTGGAGTGGCTGGTATAGCTGGCAAAGCTGAGCACACAGCAACCAAGACAAGGCAAGAGACGACTACTTTGCAGAACATTATTGTTAGTGGTAGTGAAGTAAAGGACTTGAGAGTGATTTTGGGTAGGACTGTGAATGGTTTTATAAGGGTGGGTTTGGTGTTGTTGATCTCTTGTTTGTGAAACAATAATCAGAGTTGGAAGTTGTTTATTCAAAAAAATTAGTGGTCTTTTTGAAACGAACAGAAATTAATCCGTGGTCTAGTCAATTATGCAAAAATATAGACCTAATGCTTTGTCTGGGATGTGTTGTTTGGTGGAATGCAAATTTATTTTCGAATTTTAATAACAGACTAAGTATATCAACATCGTTAAACCTATAAATAAACGCTATAAAACCACCCACAGTCCTACCCAAAATCACTCTCAAGTCCTTTACTTCACTACCACTAACAATAATGTTCTGCAAAGTAGTCGTCTCTTGCCTTGTCTTGGTTGCTGTGTGCTCAGCTTTGCCAGCTATACCAGCCACTCCAGCCACTCCAGGTACACCAGCTGGTGGATTGCCCAATGTGCCATCCGTGCCTTCCTTGCCAAATGTGCCCTCTGTACCTTCCTTGCCCAATGTGCCATCTGTACCTTCCTTGCCCAATGTGTCTGTGCCATCTGTGCCTTCAGTGCCAGTGCCTACTACAGCTTAAATAAATTCTCAGAAAAAAGTTTTCATGAGTAATAAACTGAAAATTTCCTAAAATAAAGTACTGCAATCGAGTTTAACTGCATATTTTCTTTTATAACATCTTTTATGTTCTTTAAGCAAAGCTTCCAGATCAAAATTGTGAAAATCAGAAGGTGGCTGTACAGTTAACTGTAAAGTCAACTGGTTTCAGGTTTGACTTTATGAGAAACAGGAATTTGCTATTTGTTTACTAAAAACAGTATTTTCGTATTTTGACAATTTAAAGATTAAACTCCAAAAATATGCCATTTCAAAGGCCAAGCATAAGAACATAATGTGCTTGAGCATATGCTTGTTTCACAACCCTACTTTATACCGTAGATCTTTAAATCTATTTAGATCAATTCATCTATTTATATCGCGCGTTAAAAAAACGTGTTTACGAAGTTTACAATGACTTTTCGGTATCCTTTTTCTTTCTTAAATTTTTTAAGAAGAATTTGTTGAAAACTTAAGCTTAACTTAAACCAAAAAATTCATACTTTTTAACGCAGAATTAAGTGAGCTTTCTTATCGCACTATTGGTTTTAGCATGTAGATTGATTTTTGTTGACAAAAATTGGCAAATAGTAGCTTTGTTCTTTATAAACTTCATTACTAGAAAACATTGATAAACCATGTAAAATCATGAAACCATTAAATAATCAAAATGTTCAAAATGATTCACAATGCAGTACGTTCCTATAAACCGTTGATGATTGTGCTTTTGACTAAAAATAGAAAACATTGATAAAACATGTCAAATCATGAAACTATTTGCGCACCACAGCACGTTTCGAGTGGTCATTAAGCGTTGCATCCCATATGACTGGCCGAACACGAACCTCCTCGATGATAGTTGCCTTTTCCAGATCCGTCAGATCCTTGTGCGTGAGAGTAGCCATTCTAAAAGACAAAATAAAACACATACTGGAAGCACAGAAATGTGCAATAAAAACGCAGAAAAACTATGAAAACTTTCATGAAAGTTGAAAACTTTCAATTTTGGAAATCGAAAGTGAAAGTTGCAAGAAAAGTATAGTCACAAACTTGAAAGGTGAAAGTTGCAAGTGAAAGTTAAAGTTTCTTGCAATTTGCGAGTATACTTTTTTGCAACTTTCATGAAAGTACTTGCAACTTGTAACTTACATGAAAGTTGCAAGAAGTATAGTCAGGCCCTAAGGGCCTGACTATACTTACATGAAAGTTGCAAGTTTCAGCCTTAAATTGAAAGTTGCAAGTTGCAAGCGAAAGTAGTATAGTCGCTTTCAACTTTCACTTGCAACTTTCACTTTCAACTTGCAACTTTCATGTTTGCGACTATACTTTTTTGGTTAACTTTCACTTGCAACTTTCACTTTCAACTTGCAACTTTCATGTTTGCGACTATACTTTTTGGAAAAATTTCAACTTTTTGTGATTTTGCTTGATATTTACTTAGCCAATCTTAACCAATTCCAAACAGCTCCTATCAGATCAGACCAGCCCTATAACAACAAGCTCCATACTAACCGCTACCAAATACAGTCAGACAAATACAGAAAGCCATACATTTTTTTCTTCCCAAAGCTTCCCAGAGCAAGGTAATCGAGATCTGACAACTGTACATACAAACGTACAAGCCAAATCCACATACAAGCCAAAACTCTTTATACTCATCGGTATCGCAACAGAATGAACACACCACTACGATAACACTTGGGAACAATAAAACTACAATTCATCTTGCTCGGCCAGCCAGTCTTCGCCTTCCCCGACCAAGTTCCTAACATCTCCAGCAAAGGCATTAGCACGTTTTCGATTCACACTGAGGAGATGCTGATGCATGTTCACGACCATCTGTCCAAGTGGGGCTGATTTATTCGTTTCCTGCGCTAGAAGAGCATTCCCAATATTGACGAGCGCCACATCTACAGACTCTTCCTTCCCCTCCTTCTTGCGACGCTTTATGGCTTTATTCTGCTCCGAGGCCTGTTCCCGTTGCCTGCTTCTTTTTGCACTGGTTGAAGACGACAGTCAAATTTCTCCATCCATCCTTGACAACAGGAGCTGTAAACAAAAAGTATCTAGACGTTCCTGGGAATGAAAAGGGTATAAGAGAAACCTGTGATGATGCGACTCTCCTTGTTCATAAAGCTTGCAAAACGCAGAAAAACTATGAAAAAACTTTCATGAAAGTTGAAAACTTTCAATTTTGGAAATTGAAAGTGAAAGTTGCAAGTTGCAAGTGAAAGTTGCAAGAAAAGTATAGTCACAAACTTGAAAGGTGAAAGTTGAAAGTTGCAAGTGAAAGTTGCGAGTGAAAGTTTCTTGCAATTTGCGACTATACTTTTTGCAACTTTCATGTGCAACTTTCAGCTTTCATGGTTAGAAGAAGTATAGTCAGGCCCTAAGAAGTTTAATTATCTGCATGAGCATGTTGTGCTGAAATATGATGTTGTATTAGAGAGATTTATTCTAAGGATTGACAAAACACATATAAAAAGCGTAAAGTTTTCAGAACAACTACAGTATATACTTGGATTTTTGGAAGAAATTCAAGACAGTGTTGAATAAAATGCCAAGAATGTGTATGACATGATGGGTGGTGTTCATACTCTCTATATATATGCACCTCATCTAGTGGAACACACTAGGTTTGGTGATAAATAATCCTCTCCATTACTACGTATATCCAAAGTTAAAGGCAAATCTGGTAGAATCATTATTTCTTTCACCTCAATACTACAAGGTTCTTGAAAAACAGATTACTGAATTAAAAATAGAAATATATTCAAGCAGTGACGGATTGATTCCATTTTCTTACGAAGAAAATATTCTCACATTGCATTTTAAGAAACTTTCATTGTTTTGAATATGGTTCATGTGAATTTTGATCCTGATCAGGTTGATTGGGTTGACTTTTTTGAAAGTTTAAAAGTTTAGAAAAACACATGGCAGTGGTTACTATTTCGACAGCATGCCTTTCCAGAGTGGTTTTGGCATTAGTTCTGTATTTGCAAACTTTTTCCGATTTTACGAAAAAAGCTTTTATCAAAAATGGTTACAACAAAAATCTTTCCTATGAGCAAAGGTTAAAAGTTTGTGGTTTAAAAACGCTTTTTGAGAGGCGACTTATTTTTTTTCGAGAACAATAAGTCTGTGTAACAAAATTCCATTTTTGAATTCAAGTTGGCATTAAAAAAATTGACCTCACCCGAATAAGTAACGGATTTGTGTTTCCCATAAAGTCAAACCTGAAACCAGATGACTTTACAGTTAACTGTACAGCCACCTTCTCATTTCCATAATTTTGATCTGGAAGCTTTGCTTAAAAAACATAAAAGATATTATAAAAGAAAATATACAGCTAAAATCGATTGCAGTACTTTATTTCAGGAAATTTTCAGTTTATTACTCATGAAAACTTTTTTCTGAGAATTTATTTAAGCTGTAGTAGGCACTGGCACTGAAGGCACAGATGGCACAGACACATTGGGCAAGGAAGGTACAGAGGGCACATTTGGCAAGGAAGGCACGGATGGCACATTGGGCAATCCACCAGCTGGTGTAGCTGGAGTGGCTGGTGTTGCTGGTGTTGCTGGAGTGGCTGGTATAGCTGGCAAAGCTGAGCACACAGCAACCAAGACAAGGCAAGAGACGACTACTTTGCAGAACATTATTGTTAGTGGTAGTGAAGTAAAGGACTTGAGAGTGATTTTGGGTAGGACGATGGGTGGTTTTATAGGGGTGGGTTTGGTGTTGTTGATCTCTTGTTTGTGAAACAATAATAGATTTTTAGAGTTGGAAGTTGTATATTCAAAAAAATTAGTGGTCTTTTTGAAACGAACAGAAAATAATCCGTGGTCTAGTCAATTATGCAAAAATATAGACCTAATGCTTTGTCTGGGATGTGTTGTTTGGTGGAATGCAAATTTATTTTCGAATTTTAATAACAGACTAAGTATATAAACATCGTTAAACCTATCGCTATAAAACCACCCACAGTCCTACAAAAATCACTCTCAAGTCCTTTACTTCACTACCACTAACTAATGTTCTGCAAAATAGTCGCCTTGCTTGTCTCTGCTCAGCTTTGCCAGCTACCAGCTCTCAGCCACTCCAGCCACTCCAGCTACACCAGCTGGTGGATTGCCCAATGTGCCATCCGTGCCTTCCAAAATGTGCCCTCTGTACCTTCGCCCAATGTGTCTGTGCCATCTGTGCCATCTGTACCTTCCTTGCCCAATGTGTCTGTGCCATCTGTGCCAGTGCCTACTACAGCTTAAATAAATTATCAGAAAAAAGTTTTCATGAGTAATAAACTGAAAATTTCCTGAAATAAAATGCTGCAATCGATTTTATTTGCATATTTTCTTTTATAACATCTTTTGTGTTCTTTAACACTCGAACACGCGAGCGGCACTTTAGGTCCTTTGGACTCAGAATTTAATGCTGATCATTTCTATCAGGGCTGCGTCGGAACCGGAAAAAAATCGGAACGGATTTCGGAATCGGAACTCCAGAATTTTCGGAATCGGAATTCGGATTTCGGAACTTGGCCTATTTTTTCGGAATTCGGAACTTGTCCTATTTTTTCGGAATTCGGAACTTAAAAAGTATCGGATTTCGGAATTCGGATTTCGGAAAATTTTCGAGCTCCAAAAATAACACTCAAAATTTCATCATTTTTTAGAATTCAATTTATTATAACACACAAAACAGTTCAATCAGCATTAATATTCGAATTTGTAAGCGGCAAGGTTATGGTGTAACAACAAAAGCACCTTCAAATTGTTTGGATACAAGCACTTTCTTAGGTCATTAACAATAAATCCGGCGGTTGAGAAGAAGCATTGACTCGGCCCGAGATCGACGACATAATTGCATTGGTCGGTTCTGCACTTTGCTATTGTTCCATTTTTTTGAAAAAACGTTTCCCACTTTTGATCGTTGAGCATCTAGAAAAAAAATGTGAAAATAGGACATGGAAAAGAGGAACTGGAAAGCAAGGGATATAGAAAACATGGAAGAAAACTCGAATTCGGGTCAACAAATGCCAAGAAAAATCTGAATTCGGTTTCATTGCAAGACATTTTCGGATTCGGATTTCGGAATTCGGAACTGTACTCTTTTTTCCGAATTCGGATTTCGGAATTCGGAACTCAAAAAGTATCGGATTTCGGAATTCGGATTTCGGAATTCCGACGCAACCCTGATTTCTATATATAACACTATGGGTGGTTTGATAATCAAAAGTGGCTCAAAAACGCGATTTTAAATTTCGCGCATTTTCGAAACTTCCGTTGCGTACCAATCCACTTTTATACGTCATTTGATGATTGTTTTGCAATAAATAATAGCTTGTTAGAAAGAGGAGGAAAAGGGCTTTTCAAGGGCATATAACATTATACAAAAAAAACAATTTTGGAAAGTCATATATGGCGAATCTCTTGGTTCTCAACGTTTCTGAGGCTAAACTGGGGCGTAGAGTTCAGAAAACTCATCAGAACTGACATGTGATGCTTGAAATTTTCAGTTTGCCACAAAAGCTGGAAAAACCAAGCATTTTAAAGGTGGTGATCAAATCTGAGACAATAAAAATTTAAAAAACCGCATTTAATTTCAGTCACAGTTTCAAATTCAAACGTCGGTGGTAGCAAACATTATTAATTTTTAACTGATAGCCGTAGGCGGTGTCAGGTGATAATACCAGGACGTGGCGCACGGCTGGTGGTACCAAAGTAGGCATACTCAGTGTTAGTACCCAGATGGTGGTACTTTGGTGATGGTACTGACGTGGTGATACCCAGAAACAGGCACGGGCGCGGATTTGGCGGCCAGCCGCCCAGAGAATTTTTTTCTCGGCCCAGCCCAGCCCAGCCCCGCACTGAAAAAAATTTTTCAGCCAGGCCGGGCTGTCCCGGTTAGGCCAGGCCAGAAAGTATACTGGAGAATACAATCAACTAAGTCATACAAACATTTCTTCACAAATACTTTATTCGGAGTGCCTGAGTTGGTCTAATTAAGTTGATAACAGACTGGGAAAGAAATGCAATGCTTCACCTCATTGACTTCTATGACTCAGCTCCATTCGAGAGAAAC